>JAGFMF010011737.1:12122-55040 GCA_019455555.1 Galemys pyrenaicus | reverse complement strand
GAAGTACACTGCTGAGGGGAGCAGCGGGCACAGCAGGAGAGGTCTGCCGCGCCATGTGGGTCCCCTCCCCAGCCAGCAGCAGGGATCGAACTCGTGCTGCAGTGGCTGTGGTTTGCTTCAGAGTGTGTTGCTTAACCCACTGCGCCACCAGGGAGGCCCAATGACTGGTTCTCTTAGCAGGCTCAGAGCACTTGACTTCAGATTTATACTGCAACAACAATGTAAGTGAATTCATACTAGTTATAAGTCTACTACACTGTTACTCAACAATGTGTCTCCCACCACTTGAATCATAATCACCCAGGGTTATAAATCATTACTACATGCAGATTTCTAGGCTCCACTACAGTTAACTAGTAAAGAGGACCCAATAATCTATGGTGCATGCTGGCACCCTGTTTAGTTGTTAGACCACTATTTTTCCAATTCTAGACCCACACATCAGTGGTGTTCGATAGATTGTTGTTGTTGCTGCTGCTGCTTTTCAATTCTCTTTCCCACCGAGGTTTAGGACTATTAATTAAGTATATAACACACCATGATAGGAGAAATGAATAGATAAATAGATAATAGCATAAAATACAAAGAGAGCTAAGTATAAACAAAATGTTGGTAAGGACCAAAATGCAGGTCTTTATGTCTCTGTAGGAAACTCTAAAAAGACATTATAAAGCAGGTTATGGTTGAGTTGTGTCATTGGGAATGCACTGTGATTAGCTAATCAAAGAAGCAACAAGAAACCACTGCAGATGGGAAATCATGAGTTGGCTTGAAGGGGCAAACATTAGGTGTTAGGGAGAGAGAGCTGAGGGCACAGACGAAAGGAAGGAAAATTGGTTGGTGAGACTGCTGTAATGACTGGGGCCAACAAGTGAGGCATCTTGGCCATATGTTCTTCCCCCTGGATTCTGAAAGCTGCATGTGACCTCAAGAGGGGAACAAGCACAAATGCAGCCCAACTTGCTAAGAGGCAGGGGCTGCTTTCCCTAGTGAAGCTTCCACAATGTTCAGTTGTTTCATAGTGTGTAATTTTTCCTATAAAACTTCCGTCCATACGGGGCCCTCCCTGGTGGCGCAGTGGGTTAAGCAACACACTATGAAGCAAACCGCAGCCACTGCAGCACGAGTTCGATCCCTGCTGCTGGCTGGGGAGGGGACCCACATGGCATAGGCAGACCTCTCCTGCCTGGCCCACTTCTCCCCTCAGTAGCGTGTTTCAGTCCATCTGCCTGTTCTACCCCCAGCTCTGTCTGGTGGATTCTCTCACCTCCCCACACCTCTGGCCTGTACCCCAGTGCTTGTATGCATAAATAAATAAATCTTAAAAAAAAACCCAAAAACTTCCTTCCATACGACCATTTTCCATACTTGGGATAACTTTCTGTTACATTAGCCAATCAAGGCAAAGAGCTTAAACATGCTCAGATCTGCATTGGCCACTGACTTTCAACTTGCTGCTCATCTGGCTTATCATTTATCTGGGAAGGAAAAACAATGGGGCCATGAGTTACTAGCAACCAAATCTCAAAGGCAAACAATACATTCTGAGAAAATGATTCCATTTGGGCAAAAAACAATTCCTGGTATCTGACCATTTGTTCAAGTTTTGGAATGAAGAAAGTTGAGGAAAGACTCAGAAACAGGTCTGGTTTGGCCAGTTTGCTAAGGGGATTGCAGGTCCTGGGGAAAAGGGCAGGCTCCCTTTGTCTCCACCTACTAGAAGAGCAGTAGATGACAAAACCTCTACTAAAACATTCAGACTTCATTCTCAGAAAATCAGGCTGGAGGATTTCAGGAGGAAGGAAGAGACCAGGGGACAATTCTGGATCTTTACCCTGAGAAAGAAAAAGCACCATGAACAAGGTCCCACCACTACTCTCATGTCCTCATCAGCATGTTTCTGCTTCCACTTGGGACCTGTCTCTCCAATCTATATGGAGACAGCAAAGTGTAGCCATTTGCTCACACCAGTTGGTCTACCTACCTATGCTCTGAACTCGAATTTCCTGTAAGAAGGTCAACACTCAACAATAATGGTCAATGCTTCCATAGTCCTGACCACAAATATTAGTCTCACTTAATCCTCCCAACAATTTCACTGGGAGCAATCTGTTATTACGTAACAAAATGGTGGCACCAGGAGGTAAAGCCATCCATCCACAGTCATCCTCCTGCAGCATCCTTGGGATGTGAGCCCAGGCTGTCCGGCTGCAGAACCCATAGGCTTAGCTTCCACACCTTGATGCTTCTCAGGCAGAAATGAAGCTTGACCACAAAAGCAACACAGTTTCAGCATAAGAAATGGGACAAAAAGGTCTCCCTTGTGGTGCAAGGGGTTAAGTCTCAGTACTATGAAACTACCTGCAGCCACTGCAGCATGAGTTTGATCACCTGCCAGGCAGTTAACGCACATGGCGCAGCAGACCTCTCCTGTCTTGCCCACTGCTCCCCTCAGCAGTATATTTCAGTAGACCCGCCTGTTCTGTTCCCCACTCTGTCTCTGGGGAATCCTCTCACCAACCCCACCTCTAACCTGCACCCTAGGTCTTGAATGCATAAATAAATAAGTCTTTAAAACAAAAGATGGGAAAATATAGAAAAGACACAAAAGGAAAATAAAAATCATTTACAATCCCACCCTATCTGTTGGGATAAAAGTTTTTATAAAGTAAAAACTGAAAAAGTTACTTTTTTTTTTTTTCTAAAGATTTATTTATGCGTACAAGCACTGGGGTACAGGTCAGAGGTGTGGGGTGAGAGGATTCACCACAGAGAGCAGGGAGCAGAACAGGCAGATCAACGGAAGTACACTGCTGAGGGGAGCAGCAGGCACAGCAGGAGAGGTCTGCCGCGCCATGTGGGTCCCCTCCCTGGCCAGGGACAGGGATCGAACTCTGCTGCCGCGGCTGCGATTTGCTTCATAGTGCGTTGCTTAACCCACTGCGCCACCAGGGAGGCCCTGAAAAAGTTACTTCTAACTTCACTTCTCAAAAGTGTATACTATCCTTTGACTTTTTTTTTTAAGTTACTTTTTTTAAAAAAAGGTATATTTATTTATTCATACAAGGGCTGGGGTACAAGCCAGAGTCATGGGAGGTGAGAGGATTCACCAGACAAGAGTGGGGAGCAGAGCAGGCAGATCGACTGAAACACACTGCTGAGGGGAGCAGTGGGTGAGGCAGGAGAGGTCTGCTGCACCATGTGGTCCCCTCCCTGGCCGGGGGTCGAACTAGCGCTGCTGTGCCGCGGATGCTTCACAGTGCGGCGCTCAATCCGCTTCGCCACCAGGGAGGCCAATCCTTTGACATTTTTATTCAATATTCACACAAATATTGATAAGCATATATGTACACATACAGTCAGTAACTTAAAAAAAGACCATTTGCAGGTCAAAGATAAACCCAAGGGATCACGGGGGTGGGCGGAGGGAGGGGAGGGTAAAGACGGGGATGAGGGCATAAAGATCACAAGGGACTGAGGTCATGGTGCACAGGTGAAATGGTGGTGGGAACCCCCTGGAGAATACAAATGATGTCAAATACAATTAAATAAATCTAATAAATTTTAAAAATATAAAAATAAAAAGACCATTTGCTCATTGTAAATACAATTATTTTGCATACTGCTCTTTCCACTTAATATAACATCCACTCAAATATTTTTAATGAATGCATAATAATCCACATCTGCTGAGCTATCAGTGATTCAAATAGTACTGTAAGAACTATCTTTGCCCACATATCTCACTAGTAGTTCTGTTAGATACATTCCAACAGGATGCTCATAGAACATGGATATTTTTCATTTTGCTAATTGTCAAATTACCCAGTGAATCTTTAACTCTTATGTTATGATGGCAAGAGGGAGTTGTTGAATCTACATTAGGTAATGAAAATCACACATAGCTTACTTAAGCATAATGTATGTAATACTGAATAAAGGATATATACATTTCAAACTCTTCCCCAATGAGAAATTAAAGAAATAGCTTCACTTGTTGGAGGTGAGAAAACGTATGTCTCTCAGGCCCTATAGATTTCTCAGCTAGGCATTGCTCTGCCCCACATGAGTCCACATTGGGATGTCTCTTTCTCGTGTATGTGACTTACTGTTTTCTGAAAAGGTACATTTTCATTTACTTTACTTGAACAAGTACCTGCTACTTGCTCAAGATGTACTTCAAATACCAAATCTTTGCCAGCAACTCTCCTCTAACCAAGGTTCCTTTCAATACCCTGGGTGAAATTCTTGTTGCTGACTCTGCTTCAGCTCTGGCTCAGCTGAGGCTTCTTGTACTCTGGGCAGCAAGAAGAAGGCAATGGCACTATTTATTTGTTTTTTTTTTGTTTGTTTTTTGTTTGTTTGTTTTTTCAGAATCAGCAACTTCCAGATTGATGGCAGCTTACTCAAACTCAACCTCCCTCCTGACCTTTCACCCCACCTTCTTATTCCCCTCCTTGGTCTGCTCACACTCCCTGCCCTGTGGGTCAAATGCCCATCTCCTCAGAGGGATCAGAGGTGCTGTCGGCCAGAATACCCACTATCTAGATAAATGCAAATCCCAAGAGGCAATGTAGCCAAATACAGATCGTGCCGGACTTTGGAATCAGAAACCTGGGAGTTGGAATCCTGATTCTTAACACTGTTAGTGTGTGACTTAAGGCCAGAATTTTAACCTCTCTGGACCTCAATCTCCTCAATTATGAAAAACGAACACACGGGATTGCTTGAAAGCACCTACTGCACAGCATCTGGCACACACAGACTGGTAATAATTCATTACTATCTTAAGAAAAATAATTTTGGGGCCTCCCTGGTGGCGCAAGGGGTTAAGCACTGCATTATGAAGCATTAGCAGCCACTGCAGCACGAGTTCAATCCCCAGCCAGGGAGGGGACCCACAGGGTGCAGCAGACCTCTCCTGACTCACCTGCTGCTCCCCTCAGCAGCGTATTTCAGTCAATCTGCCTGTTCCGCTCCCCACTCTGTCTCTGGTGAATTCTCTCACCCACCACACCTTTGGTCTGTACCCCAATTCTTGTGTACATAAATAAATAAATCTTTTTAAAAATAATAATTTGTAACTATTTTATTTTTATTCCACAAAGTTTTCAAATGAGGCCTTCCTAGTGATGTTATAAAAAAATTTCAGAACTGTTTCAAATTTGGGAATCTTTCAAATATCTTTCATATATAAACCTTAGAAGAGGCTCTGGATTGTAAGTTTCATTAATTCTAGGAAACCCTCCCTATACCATTGGATGCAATAAAAATAGATACTTCTGCATAGTTAGAGGGAGTGTGACTCACACAGCCCTTTCAGAGAGGGTGACATTCCCAACGGGGAGATAATCAAGGTCAGCAATCTTTAAATATTTGTTCAACTTTGAGAGCTTACTCTGCCAGCCTACCTCATTCAAGACCCAGCATCAGAAACTGACCCCCTGAGCCAGGTGACTGGCCCATAGCTGGGGTACAGGCATATATGCACTGACATTCCAGGCATGTTGTGCCATATGTGGTTCACCACCCTGGGAGATTAAGGAACGTGTGGAGTCTTTTGGATTAGTACAGAGCCTTATTGATGCTCCATCCTTCATTGCTTGGGATGCTCCCTCCAAAGGATCATCCCTCCCAAAAGGCCAAAAACATTCCTATCCAGAGCCACCTATAAGGCTTGGACCTTAACAAATCTGTAACTATGTTTCTCATCATGCTGAGCAGGTTGGAGCATGGGGGACGGTCAAGAGTCCCCTTGGCTCTTTACCGTGTTGCTCCGCCCAGGCCTCCTTCCCGGACTCCACATCGGTGATCATTTGGCTAGCAGTGAACAGGGGGTGGAAGCAAATGCTTATTGTCTGATCTAAAAAAACTCTGACTTCAAGTCCCCATGACTTGCTGGTGAACTGCCACTTGGCATCTTACCTACAAGCTTATGCCCAAAAACAGCCAACTCGAGTGAAAACTCAAACACTGAATCTTTGACCTCCTAAGGGAAATTTAGCCCACTAGCTCTAAGGTCAAATAATGCTGCTGATGCTCTCCCAACTCTAACTCCACCCTTAAGGGTTAGAGTAAGTTTTTCAGAAGAACCCAAGAAAATAATAATTAAAGTAGTTAATACTGAGTGCCTTCTACTTGCCAAGCTCTTGGCTATGCATTGTACATACCTTTTCATAGTTGAGTCGCAAGTGACATAGAATAAAGTTCACATTAGGAAAAAGCAAAACTATCCATGCTAATCCCATGCCCAGTCCTTTGTTGGTTCCTTTCCTAGGGACCTGGAACTGTGCTCTGGGCCTGGGGCACTCCCCAGATCCCTCCGGTGTCTCAGTGGTGCAGGGAGGCAAAACTCCTGACCAGTCGTGGCTGGACGTGGGAGGGTTTCCTTCTCACAGATCTTCTGCCATTAACAGAGATAAAGCCAGGCATTGTCATTGCGGTAATGGCCTCTGTGACTAAGAGGAGTTAAATAGAAAGTCAGTGAATGTCAAATACCTTGAAAAATCTATTCACCGGGAAGTCATCTTCTTCTGTGTTCTGAAGAAACAATAACATCCATTTTCACTCCAGACACTATTCTCCATGGTAAATAATATCAGTAGGTGACTCTATCCTGTAAGTCCCCAGAAATTGTTTCTAATTATTGTCAGAGGCACATCAATTACCGATAGAGCCTCCAGGCAGCCCTCATCATGACTCTGATTAGAAGCGTGCTTTACTTCCATTTCTTCTGTCAAGCCTCTCAGCCCTCTACATATTTAATTGCTCCAACTTGGCAGTGGGCCTGCTTTCTTCACCCTCCTCTCTGAAACCAAGTCACCTCTAGTGGCTAAGTCGGCACCTTTGTCCAGTCTCAACTCTGCACCTCACCCTCCTTGCTCCCCACCACTCACTTTGGGCTCATTCTGTCCTTTCAGAAATACAGGGGTTCTGGTGACCCAGCTAATAAAATTGCTTCAATTTAAAAAGAAGTAAAGAAAGACCTTGTGATGAGCACATTTCACACATTATCTCACTTAATCCTCAGAACTACCTATCAGGGCGGTATGATTATTATGTCCATTTTACATGTGGGAACACTGAGGCACGAGGAGTTTAAAAGTTACCCCAAAAGTCACCTCACTAACAGAGCACCTGCAATGAAGTCTGTCTTCACTTCCATTTGGTGGATGAATTGGGCTTCCTCTTTACTCCCCCCTCCTTATTTCTGACCTCAGTATGCCTCCCATTCATTCCTTGTTTAGTTGGATTCCTTAGTTTAGTTGGATTCCTTCCAAATATACTTCTGTCATAATTCTTGGTGCTTTCAACATCTGACCAGACTTCATGTTGCTGGGCTCCGGGGGCATTCCACCCACATAAAACACAACAGAAGGGGGTCCCAAAGTTATAGTTGCCTCAGAGGCAGATGTTCCTCTCTTCTTTTTAAATTGAAGCAATTTTATTAGCTGGGTCACCAGAGCCCCTGTGTTTTGGAAAGGACAGAATGAGCCCATAGTAGGTGTTGGGGAGCAAAGGTGGGGGGTGATGTGCAGGGTTGAGACTGAACAAAGATTACTTAGTTTCATCTCCTCCAGTGATTTTTTTTTACTCTACCTCAGAAAACCACCCATGTGCAAGCTCTTGCCTAGACCCAAGGACAACTACCACTGCAACTGCTCTCTCTGTTTCAACATCTGCCTCTATCAATGTCTCTCTTTCCAATTCATCTTTTCTAGTCTCCCAGCTTCCAAACATTTTTGGATCACACCAAGACTGATGAACATCACTCTCTCCTTCCATCCAGCTCACCTTCCTGTATCTGTGACCCGTGTATGCCTTCTACTACCGCAATGCTCTCTCCTTTCGTCATCCTCAACAGGAAAAACGCCAAGCCTAGTTCAAACCAACATTCCTCATACTCAGCACCAGCAACTGAACAGCTAAGCCTGACTGTGGGAACTACCATGCTGAGTAGCTTTGATTTAGTCATGACCACAAACCTCAAGTGGGCCCCCAGAGCTGCCTGGCAGTCCGCCATATTTCCCCTAGTCCATCACTTCTCAGTTCTAAGTCACCTGTTCCTTTTTCTCTTCTAAGCTCCAAGAACTTCACTTCCTTCTCAGGAACTCTCTGCTGATAACTTCATTTCCCATGTCACTGAGAAACCTGGAATAATCAGAAGAATCTGCACAAGATTCTACCATCACATTGACCTGCCTTTCTGCATGTATGTCCATGTACTTAACCTTCCTCCTATGACTGGAATGAATGTTCAGCTTCCATCTACAGCTGATCCTCCACTTTGCACAAAAACTTTAAATATATATATATTTATTTATTTATGCATACAAGAACTGGGGTACAGGCCAGAGGTGTGGGGGTATGTGTGTGAAAGGACTCACCAGAGTCAGAGTGGGGAACAGAACAGGCAGATTGACTGATATACACTGCTAAGGGAAGCAGTAGATGAGGCAGGAGAGGTCTGTTGTGCTATGTGGGTCACCTCCTTGGCTGGGGATCAAACCCATGCCTCAGTGGCTGCAGATGCTTCATAGTGCAGTGCTTAACCCCTTGAGCCACCAGGGAGGCCCTGCACTAAAACTTATCCCCTCATGTCTACACAACAGCATTTCCTTTCTACCAGTTTTCCTTCTTTATTGAATCAGTACATAAACATGATGTTATTTATCCAATTAAAAAAACAAACAACTTTCCCTTGCCCCACGTCTAAACCAAGCTTATGGATACAGAGGACAGACTTGTTGCCAGAAGCTGGGGAGAAATAGGTGAAGGAATCAAAAGGTATAGACTTCCAGTTATAAATAAATCATGGGGATATAATATGGTGACTATCATTAATAATACCACATTGTATATATGAAAGCTGGTAAGAGAGATCTTAAAATCTCTTATCACAAGAAAAAAAAGTATGTCTTTGATGGTGACACATGTTAACTAGATTTTTTGTGATGATCATTTCATAATATATAAAGAGCAAATCATTATGTTGTACACCTGAAACTAATGTAATGATAAATATCAATTATACCTCAATAAAAAAATTTTAATCAAACTAATACTCTTTCTGTTTCTCTTTATGACAAAACTCTTTACAATGATTGCCTATAATCTCTTCAGTTCTTCTCTTCTGTCTTTTCTTGAATATACAAGTGAGTTTTGTTGCCACCATTCTAGCAAAACAGCTCTTGCTCAAGTCCTCAACGACAATATATCACTAAATGCAGCGGTGACTTCTTGTTCTACCTTGAGCTGCTGGTAGTATATGTCTCAGGCACTCACACCTCCCCTCCAGATTGCTTTCTTTGTCTTTCTTCCAGGACACCACTTTCTCACTTGTTGATACCGCAGTCTCCCTCACTCTTCTCCCTCAACACTTAGGTGTTGAGAACCCTAGGGTTTCAGTCTTCAGATCTCTCCCTTCCTGCGATTACAGTCTCAGATGACAGCCCCACCCTAAACCTCTTCTTCAACCTTCACCCAGCTGGCCTGGTCACTGTTTCTGAGACAAACCAAGCACACTCCAGCCATGGTAGCCCTGTGCCTGCTGCTCCTTGGTTCCTTCTCCCCAGATGACTTGTTCTTTTCAGTCTCTGCTAAAGAGTCATAAGTGAACCTTTTACTACACAGCTAGGCTAATAGCAAACCGCCACTATCTTGCCCACCATTTTCCCCCACTGCCCAACCCAGTGTATTTTCTCAATAGCTTTGACCCGTATACTGAATAGTAGATACTTCATTGTTTATTTATTTCCCTTCACTGGACCTAAATTACACGAGAACCTGAAGTTTTCCTCAGCATCTAGAAAAGTATTGCTTTCACAGCGGACACGCCTTTTAAATGAGCCTTGACTGGCTGAGTGAATTTGGAATTGGAATGCCAGCGGTCTAATTCCAGCAGCATTGAGTCAGAACAGTAGAAGAATAACATCTCTGTCTCTGGGAACTCTAAGAAGTATTTGAGAATTTGGAGGATTGAAGGTCTTACCTAGTAAGGGCAGAGCCAGAAAAACAAAAGCTGTTTACCATAACTGTTTTTAAAATTTTTTAAAATGTATTTGTTTATGCATACAAGAGCTGGGGTACAGGCCAGAGTTGTGGGAGGTGAGAGGATTCACCAGAGACAGAGCAGGGAACAGAACAGGCAGATGGACTGAAACACACTGCTGAGGGGAGCAGCGGATGATGCAGGAGAGGTCTGCTGTGCCAGGTGGGTCCCTTCCCTGGCTGGGAATCGAACTTGCGCCGCTGTGTGGCGGATGCTTCACAGTGGGGCACTCAACCTGCTGCGCCACCAGGAGGCCCCTACCATAAACTTCTTTTCTCTGTCAAGCTGAGAAGCCCACATTACACATCTGTGTTACAGTGAGAGATACAAAAACTCTTGTATCTGACCTGACATGCAACTGCATGAACGGATCCTGATAGGTTTTAGATGAGCCTCTTTTTTTAAACTCACCTACTTTTGTTCTAATTGCCATATGCTCACCCCAACTCCTACCCCTGCCCTCAGGTATTTTCCCCATTTGAGCAAAAACTAGGTAGAATTAGAACACACTGACTGGCCTGTTGAAGTAACAATGAATTTTTCAACGCTTATCAATGTCTCTCTCTTAGAAAGAAAAAGCTAACCTTTTTTTTCTTTTTTCCCTTTGCATTCACCTAGATATTTGTGCCAGGACTTGCATGAGAAAAACACTTCTTTCTGACCCCTGTAGTGATCCACTGATGCCTTGAAGCAGGAATTTGATTGCCCTCATCTCAGGCTGGGTTTCTGCTTTACCAATCATAAAGTGACTCAACCCCTTTTTAAAAGCCAGCTGTGACCATTGACTCTGGGACCTCCTGGGGTGGTGAATTCCATTTTAAAAATATTAATGATAAAATAACAAAAGTTATTGAAGCTATTATGCTTCAATCCTCAACCCGTTGGGGGCTGGAGGAAATAGGGCAAGTTGGGCCAGAGCTGAGGAGCTGCTGATACACATTTCTTTCCTTCCTCTTCCAGAAGCATCTTGTAGCTTGTGCCACACCAGCAGTGGCTTCCCAGGATGGCTTTTCTCCCTGCTGTTCCCCATCAGCAAGAGCGTGCTGACACGCAGCTGATGAGCGGTGCCGAAGCTTATCGAGTGTGTCCTTCCTGCCTCGAACCTCACAGCCTGCCATCCCCTGTTGTCACATGGCTCGTGCTCATTCACTCAGTGCTCACACTAATCTAGACGATGATCAAAGAAAATTTCCACTGACTCACCCCTGCCTAGACCAGCGCGGGACTGGTCAAACGTGAGCGTTAAATATTACTAGATTCTAATCTATTCTCTGCACCCAGCTCGCTGGCTGGCAGGCTGGCTGGCTTGCTCACACTCTGTCTTCCTCTCTCTCATTTTTCAAAAAATAAATAAATGAATTCTGGGTTGGCTGAAGATTTCTGCAATGTGACTGCTGTGCAGATGGATCCTGCTGAAGCTGGTGCTGGCTCTCTAGGGAGTAGCATGAAATGCTGGTTTTCAAAACCTGAGCAGCGTGTAAATGGCAGCTAAAAAGGAAATGCAGATTGGTGCTGAGTGTTAATTGTCTCTTCCTCTCTTCTTCACACACTTCAGAGGCTGTGTGGTGGCAGAAGACAGGAAAGCAGGCCTGCCCCCTCGTGGGGTGGGCTTGTTCTCTTTCAAGCTGGACTGAGAGAATAACACCTAGAGTCCAAGTCAAAACATGGAATGGTTTTTTTTTTCTTTTTTCTTTTTTTCAAGTTCTCATCCGATGAAAGTCAGGGAGGTGGCACTGAGCTTGTAATGAAAGTAAGATTCTGCCGAGAATGAGTCGATGAGATGTGACACGGAAAGGGGAGGCAGGATGTCTTTGTTTTGAAATGACAGGCGATAAGCTATGGGGGTGCCTGGTGAGATTTTAGTCCATAACTAGGTAGCAACCTGTCAAATGCAGGCCCCTTAAATGCATCACAAGAATTCTCACTTGAGATGATTTCAATTCTAGCTCTGCCTGTGTGAGTGTGAGTGTATGCATGCACACACAGCAAACATAACTGAATGCCAAAAACCACGGCATGTTCTGCTAAAGGTACAACTGTAATCACACTGGGACAAGAGCTCTAATTCTCCCCATGGCCTTCCTCGCTTCGGTAGTGACGAGGTCAGCTGTATGACCGTGGTCTTGACTCACAGCCATTTATTTTCCTCCCTGAGGGCTCAGGTTAGCTTTTTCCCAAGATGTTAATCAAGCAGAATTTTGATAGACTGCCTTTTCTTTTTATGTGTTTTGTCTAGATGAAGTAGAGCTATTTGAATGTGTGCAGTTATGAATAAGATGGGGGCAATAGAGAAGCGACTGGGAAAATTGACTCTTGGTTGGCAAGGAAGAAAGACTCTGGAACCTTTATATAAATCATAAAATTCCCCCACCTGAGCTGCTGGTACCTGTTGATGCCTCCCTGCTCCATGCATTTCTGAAAAGGCTGTGACTCCCTGCTGCTGTTGCCGAGTGCCAACTCCACTCCAGCCTGCCAGTTGGAGGCAAAGATAAGCAATCACAAATGAAAACAGGGCATTGTCTAGGCCTGTTCTTTCCTTCATCACCAGGAATATTCAGCTGAACTGGTCTCCACCCCTGCACTGCCCTGGCACAACAGGACGTATGTGTGGCAGACACTTTCCAAAGAAATAACCCCTGCTGGCTGCGGCCTCCAGCTCAGCTGGACAGGGCATGCACACCGGCTTCCCCAAGGAGTGCTTCCTCACCACGGCAGAGTGATCTCAGTCAAGGAGGGGGAAACGAATGAGCTACCCCAAGCAGAATGCACTCGAGCGGCATGTGTGAAAGAAGCAGACAAGGAATGACCTTGGGAGGAAAAGGCAAGGACCGGTGTGGGGTGGGGTTGGAGGACCATGCCAGTTTGCCCTAACCCTAAAAGAGCTAGAAAGGGGGCTCGAGTGTAGGACAGTTAGGCAGGCAGACCTCTCCTTAGAATCACCTCCCAAGACTGAATTCAGTCATTTACCGCCATCTTCTAGTTAAGTCCAGTTTCACAAAACCACTTCCCACCCAAACAAGTGGCCTCCACACGCAGCTTCCCTACACAGAGTCACCATGGAATCACAACTAATCAATGGAGGCTGCCCTGAAGACCAAGGTGTTCGCCAACAGCTTTAGGGCATGACTCAGTCTTCTCAGCCCAGTCTCTTGAGGGAGAACCCCAAAGTAGATGTCTGGGAGCTTATAACCTGCTTTCCCCAGAGATGTAATGGGACGGGGCTGATGTTTTACTTCGTCTCCACGTTAACTTGTTTCCAGCGGTATCTTATGTACAAGCCAAAAAGAGCCTCAGGCAGCATCTCAAAGCTGCTTAAATGTCATCCGCTGCCTAGTGAACGCCGAGGGGAATTGTCACAGAGCTACGGCCTGCTCAGTGACACCAGCTAGCAAACCTAGCCAAGTGGCTTGCATGTAACCTGCTCCAGGTGGACCATGACAACCAAAAAGAAGACCAGGGCTGCTAGTCCAGCCCTTCTCACAGGTGACCAAAGCAGCACCGTCTCAAACCAGATCTCCAAAACAATGGACAGACTTCAGACGGGGCTATTTGGTAGGGGTCGGGGTTTGTGGGAGAGCCAGGGAAGAGGTTGAGCTCGGGAGTGATTGAAAAGGAGCACAAAATGATGTAAATGTTTCTGGAGTGATGGAAATATTCTACATCTTGATCAGATGTGGGTTACATCAATGTCTACATTTGTCAGAACTGATCAAAATGTATGTTTAATGTCTGTGCATTTCACTGTATGTAAATTATATTTTCATTATAAAAAAGCTGTTCTTTTTCTCCTGCAGGAAGCCACAGATGGGCAGTTCTGATATTACTCACCTCAAACCTACCTTCTGGTATTAATTTTGAAAGGGGAGCCTAGATGTTGCTTGTGTGGTTCACTGTGTGCCCTCTGTGTGCAATAACAGGTCATACCCCAGATTCAGAACCCCACATTCTAAAACCTATGAAGTCCTTCTTGCTACTCCCAGGCCTCTGACATTTGGAAAGTTCCTTGACCTCACTGAGGCTTTGTTTCTTAATCTATAAAATGTAGGGTTGTGATCTACATGATCATTTCAGGAAACAAAAAATATTTTACAAACAAGAAAGAAGTGTAGGCATATAGACTGTATACTGTCTCAAGAAATCACCATCGTTAGGTGCATCTCTGAAATGGGTAAGCTCCTTGATGTAGCAATTGGATAGTTGTTATGAAAACCTCTAAAACAAGATATAACTAAATACTCAAAAGTAGTGGTGTGAATTTTACTCCACAGCATCCAGGTGTGAGATAATATTATGCCTCCTTCTTTCTTTAATCACACAATCTATTCCAAGTCCCACTGTCCTGAGAGGGAGGAAATTCACTTTCAATCAAACTAAGGGTACCCTGATGAATTCTAAGCATAGACTATTGCTGACACCCTTCTATCAATTATGTACTGTGGGACTGGAAATAAATGTGTTTACTTCTCTGCCACCACTCCTGTGATGTAGATAGTAAAGTAAGACATTCCTATGATGTTGGACTCTCGTTATAGTGTGGGGAAATTAGATGTTAACTAAACAGTTTCATGTCCATGATAGTGAGGGGTGGAGCTGAAAAGGACCTGGGAAAGAGACGTGGGGGAGGCACGTAAGCAGAGAAATATGTGAAGAAGAAGTCATGCTTGTTTCTTTCTTTTTTTTTTTTTTTAAGATTTATTTATTTATGCATACAAGCACTGGGGTACAGGCCAGAGGTGTGGGAGGTGAGAGGATTCACCACAGACAGAGTGAGGAGCAGAACAGGCAGACTGACTGAAACCCACTGCTGAGGGGAGCAGCGGGCAGGGCAGGAGAGGTCTGCTATACCATGTGGGTCCCCTCCCTGGCTGGCAGCAGGGATCGAACTCGTGCTGCAGTGGCTGCGGTTTGCTTCATAGTGCATTGCTTAACCCACTGCGCCACCAGGGAAGCCCCCATGCTTGTTTCTTGACGTAGGACTTGCACCAGGGACTTGGAGGACATGGAAGGAGGCCCAGGGAAAAGCCATGGCTGAGGGATTCTAGGGAAGCTGACAATGACGGCCTCTACCTTGACTAGTGCTTTTCTTGTGCTCCTTTCATTCCAGACTTGCCGGGCCCCTCTGTTTCTTTCCTATGGGTCCCCGCCAAAAGGCACCTTAGACTTGTGGCAAGCTTTTGGGCCTCAGTGGCCCTGCTTTGGGCCAACCCTGTTTAGCTGGGCATTTATTTACCCATGAGGGGGATATGTAACTTTGGGTGGTTAACTGGTTAATAGTACCCTTACTTTCTACGCTTTCTCTCTATTGCATATTAATCCTATTAAAGTTATTTTCTATGATGTTAGTAGACCCTAAAAGTATATTTTATCTTTATGCAGCAGATGCCAAAACCTATTTAGAGTATGCAAGGCCTGGGGGTTCCAGAGTTCCCTTGAATATGCCTGTTAACATTAACATCTGTTAGTGGTGGGGCCTCCCTGGTGGCATAAGGGGTTAAGTTTCAGCACAATCCCCAGCTGGTGAGGTGACACACATGGTGAGGCGACCCACATGGTGAGGCAGACCTCTCCTGTCATGTCCACTGCTCCCCTCAGCAATGAATTTTAGTAGATCTGCCTGTTCTGCTCCCCACTCTATCTCTGGTGACTCCTCTCATCCCCTGCATCTCTGGCCTGTACCCCAGGTCTTGAATGCATAAATAAATAAATCTTTTTAAAAATTAAAAATAAAATTGTTAGCAGTGGTATGTATGTGTATATAAATACAATATATGTAAGCATATACACATATGTAAATATAATGTGTAAACATAACAGTAACATCTCCCCCAGCCTTTAGAGCTCCCCACATATAAATCCCAGTACAAACTGCTGAAGGAAGGCAGACTTTGCACATGTTACACATTTCAAGAAGCAAGTAGGGTGAGGAGAAAAATACTCTCTTGTACTGCAGACAATTAGATGCTCTCAGGTTGGATGAAATGGGGTTCAAAACATGACATGAAAAACTTTTAAAGTAACTTGAATAACTATAGGATATTACTTAAGTCTACGGACAAGGAAATACACACCAAGAGATTAAATAATCTCTCTAAATTCAAACACAGTGTCAAGAATGACATTCAAATCTAAACATTAAAAATAAATAAATAAATAAATAAAATAAAGTAACTTGAGCTGAGAATTGTATTCAATTATTGGAACAGCTGCCAATGTGGAAAAAGAAATAGAAAAACCCTAGAGCTGTTCTGGGAAGAGAACAAAAGCCAGTGCATTAAAGTCCTACAAACACAGAGAACCTAAAAGAAAAAAAGATATTTCCAACAAAAGTCATCTAACAATGAAATAGGTACTTTCCAAGAATGATAGAAACTCCTTAACACTGGAGTTTCAAGGAGACTGTGATAAGATAATGTAGATGTTGAACTAGAGGTCTTCCTTTTTCAATGCTAATTGTTTATCATTCTGACATTAGAGAAGAAATTAGAATTTGCCAGAGTCTCTTCTTGTATAGTCAATATTCAATAATAATTTGCCCTGAGAGTTGGGGCAGTTAAGGGACAGGCTGAGAGAGAGAGAGAGAGAGAGCATGCACAGCACAAAGGAGCTTCATAATAGGCCACCTGGAGTGGGGAGAAGGAGCTAGACTCCTTAAATAGTTGTTTGCAGAAGTGAATTCTTCACAATTTTCTGGACTACAGGCCTCACCTTCTCACACTGACCATTGGTCAAAGGGCACCTTCAGTTCCTTTCCACATGAGTCTCTCCATCAGATCAGGAACAACGTGGCAACTATTTACCTGAGGAAATAAGCAAGGAGGGCCTCCCTGGTGGTGCAAGGGGTTAAGCACCAAACTATGACACTGTTGGCAGCCACTGTAGCATGAGTTCAATGCCCAGCCAGGGAGCTGGCCAACATGGCTCCGTGGCCCTCTCCTGTCTCACCCACTATTCCCCTCAGCAGCGGATTTCAGTAGATCGTCCTGTTCTGCTCCCCATTCTGTCTCTGGGGAATCCTCTCACCCCCACTCCACACCTTGGGCGTACACCCCAGATCTCGTATACATAAATAAATCTTAAAAAAAAAAAAAAAGCACAGTTTTTTTTGCAGCTAGTCTTAGAAATCGCATCCCATCTCTTTTGCTGTATTCTATTTACTGTAAATGAGTCATTAACATCAGCCCACAGTTACAGGAGACTATACAAGAGCACGAATACCAGGAAGTCAGAATCATAGGGAGCCAGCTTAGCGATGCCCGCCACGCAAGCATTCAAATTATGGTTCTGCCAGTTATTGTTGGATCTCAGGCAAGTGATCCAACCTTTCCTAGTCTTGGTTTTCTACTCTGAAATTAGGGTGTTAATGACTACTTCTCAGGGTTGGGATAAAGATTGAAACTAATGACGATAGCCCTATAGTTCAACAACAAAAGACAACAACACAATTTTAAAAACGGGCAAAGCACTTTAGTAGGCATTTCTCCAACCAAAAAATATATAAATGCCAAAAAGCACATAAAGAGATGCTCAAAATTATTACAGCAGGGGGATACAAATTGAAAACAAAATGAGATGTCATTTCACACATACTATGAATATTTTTTTTTCAAAAGAGGAAGCAGTATGTGTTGGTAAGGATGTGGAGAAATTTCAATCTTTGCACATTGTTGGGAGGAACATAGATAATATAGCCACTGTGGAAGGGCACTTTTTCCTCAAAAAGTGAAACATTAGAATTACCATATAACACAAAATTCGACACCTCAAGATATACACAAAAAACTGAAAATAGAGACTCAAACAAATACTTGCATTTTAATATGTACAGAAGTATTATCATCAATGACCAAAGATAGAAACAACCTATGTATTCATCAGTAGATATAGGGATAAATGAACTGAGGCATAAACATGCAGTAGAATATTACTCAGCCATAAAAAGGAATGAAGTTCTGAACCATGCTACAACATGGATAAACTGAAAACATTATCATAACGGAAGTGATCCAAACACAAAAGGACAAATACTGTATGATTCTACTTATATAAAATATCAGGAATAGGCAAATTCATAAAGACAGAAAATGCAATGGAGATTACCAGGGATCATAGGCCGAAGGGAGGGTCTTGACAGATATGAAAATGTCTAGTAAATAGTAGCCAGTATTATTTTAGAGCATGCCATGAGTCATCCCACCCTAGCACAAAAGTCTCCTACAGGGATTACTTCAAATTATTTTTCAAGGAGTATCATAATAGCCAGTTATATGCTGATTATTTTATATAGCATTGAAATCAATGGCTTTTCTTTTAAACTATGATACCCTATCATGTCTCCTTTGACAAAATATTCTAAATTACAGACATTAGACAATATTTAATTTTTTTCATTTTTGCTCTTTGGAATGCAAAATGTACCTTCTGACACCACAGAAAACTTTCATTCATGCATGCATTGAATTCATAAATTTTTGTTTATGCAACCTTTAGTTATTGAGTGCCTACTATATGCCGGGGAGAAAACAGTAATATATTCTCCCACCATCTCTACTAGTAAGAATAGAGGTACTAACAATAAGTATGGGTTATCATCAAGCTTCAAAATGAATTTCAGTAATAGGTAACTCACTATTTATGAGGGATCATGCTCGGTATTGGCAAACTCTAACTGTTAGAAAGTTATGCATATACTGAATTGATAAGGCTTACTTCCAACATAACATCTGGCATAGGTCACCCTGCCAGGCAAAAATCAGAGGTACTGCCAAGGCTGTCCCATCCCAAATACAGAGGAGATGCCCTTTGGCACAGAGAAAAGATTCCCTACAGATTTTGCTCCTGGCTGCAGCTACTTCTCTACTCCCTTAAGACTTCCCTACACTAGTAACAAAGATTTACAAAATAAATAAACTTTCACTTCCTAATTTTCTCTTCATTTCAAAATCAGAGGTTGAGTGACTACTTCAATCTCTTAATAAACCTAATTTTTATTTCATGGTATGCTAATAATTGTCAAGTCAAAGTTGACTTCCTATGGATGGGTAAGCAGAGGAAAATTATTGACTCTTCATGAAGTTTCTGTGAGGGAAGTAAAAAGACATCTTTTTTCAACTCTGGTATGGCAAAATAAGGTCCAGCCATATGATTTCCAACTGTGCTATAAACATTGCACAAAATATAAAAAGTGAACAATGCAAAGGCACTAGAGAGTGAACAAAAGCAGGTAGATTATGAAAAAGGAATGAGCACATGGTGAGTTTTCCCTTTTTCATGGTATTTAGCTTGAAGGAAGGCTGCACTCAGTAGCTGCTCAAAGAAGCTAAAACTTTAATAGAAAATCACAATCCGGGCCTCCCTGGTGGCGCAGTGGGTTAAGCAATGCACTGTGAAGCAAACCGCGGCCACTGCAGCACGAGTTCGATCCCTGCTGCCGGCCAGGGGGGGGACCCACATGGTATAGCAGACCTCTCCTGCCTTGCCCGCTGCTCCCCTCAGCAGTGTACTTCCGTCGATCTGCCTGTTCTGCTCCCTGTTTGTCTGTGGTGAATCCTCTCACCTCCCACACCTCTGGCCTGTACCCCAGTGCTTGTATGCATAAATGAATAAATCTTTAAAAAAAGAAAAAGAAAATCACAATCCATCTGGTCTGAAGAAAACAGTGCTGAAGAAACCATCACCACTGGAAATTGAGGGATGAATTCCAGAAAAGAAGGAGATGGGGGGGGGGGGGTGGGACTCAAATTCTGTTTAAATTCTGCCTAAATCTCTGTCTGACTCCAGTGGAACAAAATACAATTAAAGGCCAAAGTGAATTGAGATTCGAATTGCCTCCTGAAAAACAACACTTGATTTTGACTACAATCAGGTCAATTGTCTAATAACATCAGAAAAATGAATCTTGGGAAGAATGTGAGAGAATCCACACCTACCATTCACAACATCCAGAAAAAATGCAAATTTATTCAATATATGGAGAACTAAGAAAATGTGACATATTACCAAGAGCAAAAAAGAATTTCATGAAGAATAACTCCAAGATGATTCAAATGTTATATTAGCAGCAATTATATCTATGCTTGTTAAGTTAAATTATGTTTGCAATAATTAAAATGATAGAAAATCGCAGGATAGAAGTTGAAACTAAGAGTCCTTTGAAAGATGCTTTGTTCAATATCATTTCATTATTTAACCGTGATGAGGGAAAAAATCCTGATTATCTTAAATAAAATAACATTATTCTAGTACGTTGTCTTGTTATATGTTGTTTTACTTAAAGTCTCAGTGCCCAAGAACCTATCAATTATAAGTGAGGACTTACTGTTTATTAAAAAAATTGTAAATTTGAAAAAAAATATTAACATGTTTCAAAATCACTGCATAAACTTAACGATGAAAGAGAGATGACAAATGAATCCGTTAACTTGAAGATAAGTCAATAGAAATTACCCAATCTGAAGAGAATAAGACTTTAAAAAATGAACTGAATTTTCAGAGACCCACGAGACAACATCAAAATATCTAACATGCATATAATTAGAGTCTCTGAAGAACAAAAATGTCAAAGGGAGGGCATAAAACATACTTTTAAAAATAATGGCCAAAATTTTCCCAATTTGGTGGAAAATAAATATTGTTTGAAATTAATTTTTTATTTAAAGTTGAGTGCAGACTCAATTTTAGACAAATGCAACTCAAACCAGATTAAATACAAAGGATACATATGTAGCTGCATCACAAACAACCAAATATCACAGAAAAAGAGGGAATCACTTCAAAGTTCTAAAACAAATAAAAGTCAATCCAGGAGTCTACATTCAATAAAAATGTCCTTCAAGAAAGAAATTAAAATAACTCAGCAACTGTGCACGACCAGAAAGTATAGAAGAAGTTCAGGCTAAAGGAAAATGAAACAAGGTGGAAATAAAATCTCCAGCAATGAATAGAGAGTGTCAGAAGTGGTTAATAGCTGACAAAGATATAGGACTTCTAATTTTCCTAAAATATATAGGATTGTTTAAAGTAAAAATAATTTTTTACCTGTTGTAGTTTATAATGTATATAGATTTTATACAGATATGTATATATACACCATAAGGGGTAGAATTAGTAATAACAGGACCTAAAACTTGGTAAATTTCTATATTTCATGAGTAGTGGAACAATATTAACAATGAAAATATAAAGATGTATAATATAAACCCTGCAGCAAATAATAGAATATGTTTAGCCCACCCAAAGCCAATAAATTAAAATATGATTCTGAACATACATAAATAATACCAAAGAAAAGGACCATTCTATAAAGAAATCTTTCAAGGAGAAATTTCCCCTAAAATAATCTTGCTTCTTCATTAATTCTCAAGAAAGAATATTTTATCTATGACACTGAAGCCAATTATGATAAAAAGGAAGAAATAGAAAAGAAAGATTTCATGGAGAATTAAAACAAGTAAATCATTTCTGTGTGAATTAAAAGAAGTCATAGAACAAATAGGTAGCAGATTGAATACTGCCTTAAACAAAGGGCAGAATTGAAAGCCTTGCAATTAGAAGAAACAGGAATGGTGGCACCTTTTGGGGAGAAGTATAAGAGGAAGGATCTAGAAAATTCTGTGTGGGAATAATAAGAGACAGGAGAGCAGGGTGAGCAGAGGGCCAGGGGGACCATGATGCACCTCCATTGCTACTCCCAGAGAAAACTGTCTACAGTACCTTATAGTAAACACAAATTGCTATCCACTATTTTGAAAAGTCACAACAATGCCAAATGCAATTCTTCAGTCAGAAAGATGATACATAATCTAAAGATAATAGAAAAAATTTGGATATAAAAATCTCAGATTTTATTAATAAAATATAAGACTTGGTAGAGGAGACAGGAAAGAAGTAAAGCAAAGATAAATTTCTCAACCAGCACCGAGGCTGTCAATATATATTTCTTTTCTTTTTAAATAAAAGCTACAAGACATAATTTTATTTGAATATGACCCAAAAAAATGAACTAAAAAGAAGCCTGAGATATTGAAATTCAGAAAATTATTTCTTTGAAATAGGAACTATCGCATCAAAAATTTTTCCTTGAGGAATGCAATCACCACAAGATTAAGAAAAAATATTGAGGCTTAAGTGTTTGTGTGAGATTTTTAGTGTGTTTCTTAATGGATATCAGTTTAACTTTCCAAGCAATAATACTTCATCAACTGTCTCTTACATATCTGAAAATATCACTAAGGTTAAACAGCAAGAACTAAAATATTTTTTTTTATTTTAAGAAAAGAACAAAGTTTAAAACTTCTAAAGGAAATTAATAGGGGCAGGCAGCTCTGAACGGAGAAAAAACAGCCCATGAAAAAGACCAATTAGTTTCAGGAGGGGAAAACTAAATACATCACAGGAATATGATTAAATCTAGTAACGCTGACAAGCCCAAAGAAACTACATATGAATACAAAAAACTGAGTTGGTCCTCTTCATCTTCCTGAAATATCTGAAATTTTGTTTCATTATTTCAGAAAACACTGTTTTGTCATTTCCATCAATTGCTCAAATCGTACTGAGTAATTTACTTCATTATTATAACATGACTTTCTCATATGCACTCAGTTTTCTCTGAATTTCTGATTGCATTTCTTTGTTGTTGCTGCTGTTATTTTTCATTCAGACTTTTTATCTTCTTCTCAATGGTAGAGATACATGTACCTCTTTTTGAAGGGAATTTTCATGGATCTTCTGATTTTGTTATAATTTGAACTGTTTAATTTTAGATTTTCTAATCAGTTGTTGGATTAATAGTCATTAATGCCCCATAATGAGGGGGAAAATTCAATAAAAAATGTCCAGACTAACACAGATATTAAATATGGTGGATAAGAACATTAAAATAATATTCACCTGCTTTCTTGATATACAGAAAGTTAAGTAAGGGAATGCAAAAGATGGGGGGTGAAAAGCTGAATTTCTAGATATTCAATCTACAAAATGGGAACTGAAAATTTGTTGGATGGATGTTTGTCAGGTTAGACATCACAGAAGAAAAGATCAGTGAACTGACATAAAAGTAGACACTATCAAAATGAAATGGTAAAAATTTTTAAATGCTTATATTTAAAATATAGAGAGGGACAGAGAAAAATACACACAAAGAAATAAAGAAATAAAACTGTCATTATTTTCAAATGACATGACCATCTATGTATAAAATCCAAATGACTACAGAAAAAGAGCTAAGAATTAGTAAGTGAAATAATGTTAGAATAAATACAAGATTGCAGGACATAAGATCAATGTATAAAAAGCAATTATATTTTGATACACTAGCAACAATCTTAAACTGAAAATAAGACAGTAGCATTTATAATAGCATTAAAAATATTAAATACTTAAGGCTATATCTGATAAAATAAGTAAAAGACCTGTATGCTAAAACCTACAAAATATTGCTGAGAAAAACTAAGGAAGACCCAAATAAATGAAGAGATATGCCTTTGTTCTTGTGTTGAAAGATTCAATAATGATTTATAGGAGAAATCCTAAAGTCTATATGATAAATGCAATTACAAAATCCCTGCAGTTTTTGATAGAAAGTAACAAACTGATCTTAAAATGTGTATGGAAATGTGGAATACCTAGGCTTGCCAAACAACTGAGAAAGAAGGGCATGGTCAAGTAGGTCTGATATCACCTGATTTCAAGATTCACATTGCTGTGGTAGTCAAAGCTGTGTTTTATTGGAGTCATGATAACAAATAGATCAATATAATGAAAGAGAGAGTCCAGATGGATCCTCGTTTTTTGCCAAAGGTACAAAAGCAAATCAATAGCAAAAGAATAACCTTTTCAACAAAAGGTAATTAAAAAAAAAAAATGAACAACCTTATGCAAAACAGAACTTCAGTCCATGCATTGTAGTCTAAATAAAAATAACTTAAAATGTATAATAGACCTAAATGTAAAACCTAGTAATATGAAATTTCTAGGGGAAACAAAACAAAACAAAAAACAGAAGAAAAGCCTTTGTGACCTTGGGGTAAGCAAGAGTTTCTTATAAAAGACACCAAAACACAATCTATCAGAGGGACTTCATCAAAATTTAAAACTCTTGTTCTTCAAAATAGAATAAAAAAACAGATATGGATTGGAAAGAATATATTTGCAATCAGATATTTGGTAAAGGACTTAAGTGTATAATGAACTCATTATAAGTTTTAATAAGAAGAAAACAAATACCCAATGTAAAGTGAGGGAAGGATTTGAATACACACATTATCAGCAAAAAGATATATAGATGGTAATTAAGCACATAAAAAATATGCTCAACATCATTATTCATTCAGAAAACACAAATCCACCAAGTGATACCATTTCATATCTACTAGCATGAACAAAATTTAAAAGACAACCATCTCAGGGTCAGCAAGGATGCAGGAGAACTGGAATGTTCATATAATGGTGGTGGCAATATAAAATTGTATATCCACCTTGGAAAATGGTGTGGACTGCTTTACACCTATCACACAACCCATCTATTTCACTGCTCCGAGTTATTTATTCTAAAGAGGCATATATCCATCAAGGATTTGTGTGTCTATATTCTTTGTTGCTTTACTTATAGCTGAAAGCTAGAAGTGGATAAATAGAAAACTACTCAACAATAAAAAGAAATAATCTATTCATATATACAACAGAATGAATACAAAATAACTGCGACAAGTGAAAGATTAAAAAATATACTGAGACCATATTTTAAATGTAATCTATGATTTTATGACTTAATTTAAATATAATTCTTTTTTTAAAACATTAGAACTCCACCTTCATATAACCTTTATTTTTATTTATCTATCTATCTATCTGTCTATTTATTTATTTATTTATGCATACGAGCATTAGGGTACAGGCTAGAGGTGCGCGGGGTGAGATGATTCACCAGAGGCAGAGTAGGGAGCAGAACAGGCAGATTGACTGAAATACACTGCCAAGGAGAGCAGTGGGTGAGACAAGAGGTCTGCTAGGCCATGTGGTCACCTCCCTGGCTGGGGATTGAACTTGTGCTGCAGTGGATGTGAATGCTTCATAATGCCGAGCTTAACCCCCTTGTGCCACCAGGGAGGCCCTTAAATACAATTCTTAACAATGAAACAAATTCACAGTCAAAGAAGGGAGAACAGTGTTTGCCTACGGATAAGGGTTAGATACAGAAAGGGATAATTGAGAGATTACAAACCGGTCCAAGGGAACTTTTGGGGGCAATGAATATATTTACTGTCTTGACTGTGGTGTTGTTTTCAAGGGTGTCAAGCTTATGTCAAAATTTATCAAATTACATACTTTAAATATGTGCAGTTTGTCAATTATACTCCAATTTAAAAAAACAAAACCTTTAGGGGTGATTATGATGCATAGTTAGCATGAGAGACACTGCACTAGCCTTGCATTATGAATATCAATCCCTCCTCCAACAAAGCCACCCTCCTCTGTGAGCACTGGTTCCATAATAATACTCCAGAGGTTACCTGGACAGTCTGGAGCTCACGAAATGTTTCCTCCCGGTTTTAGTGTTCTTTGTTTGCACAGCCTAAGGTTGCACAGTTTTTGAAATCTATGGGTATGTCCTTTATTTTAATCAGACCACTAAATCTTTGTAAACTCATGATCCAACCAACCAGTCCCTCCTGTCAGTCCCATAAATTTTGGCAAATAACGTCTTGCCACCCCTTACTTAGATAAATTGGCATTTTATATGTGACTAAGATACTTTAGAATATTACCCTTTTGCAGCACTACAGATGCTTTCTATTTAACTCTTTGGACCCTAATTGCACTACCCAACACTTCAATGTAGTATCTATGCTTTGCCACTTTGAATTAACTTCAAACCTGAAAGTAAAACAATCTAGATACAACCAGTAGACCAAGTCACTGTCGGTCTAGTCTAAATAGCAGTCTCTGCTATTACATGAGTAATACTAAGGGTTATAGAACTTACTTTGCTTGGCTAACTTGGAAATAAATATTTAACATAGCCTGGTTTAGATGTTCACACGTCTCAGGGTATGTCTTCACTCTGGAACATGCCTGGGGGGCCAACACAGTGCCAGTTTGGTATGCCTTAACTAAGGGCTGCACACACTGGGTCTTCATTTTACAGAGCTTTCTAAAAAGCATTTCTCAATTATTGCAAATATGTTGAAAGTATCTTACATGAAATAACTTTCTCCGCCTTAAAATTCCAGTTTTCCTCCAGGAAACGTTTCCCTGGAATTTAGAAGCAGATTCTGAAACTCCTCCATAGCCTCCCCTGCTCCCCACCCTACTTTCCTTTCTCCCTGTTCACCACAAAGCCTAAAACACTTGACAAGCTTCTGGTTCAGCCTCAAGTGGTGCCTTTTGAAAGAAAATCACTGATGAGCAGATTAAAACTGATTGGAGATACCTGCCTGGGGAAATTTCCTGAGAATTGAGAGCCTCCAAGCTTCCCTCAAGTCTTAGGAAAGTTGCTCCTCTGCTGTGGATGAGTACAGGAAACAGGTTTTGCTTTGAACACTAGTGATAAATGATTTGAAATCAAGAAGAGACTTTGTTTTACTTGAGTGATTTCAAAAGAAAAAAAATTCTTATGGAAGGAGGGAAAGTAGGAAGTGACTTTTGTGAAGCATGCTTGTTTCCAAAGTAACTTAAAAACTGATCATAAATAATAGATTCAAGTTCATCACTTGGAAAAACTAATGACAGAATTCACTGAGTTTTGTAAAATCAGAAAAGCTGGGATTCCCACACATCTTTACATATGTATGGAGTGAAGAAGACAATGGATTCAAAATTCAGAGGGGACCTGTCAGGGCATGCCTTTTGAGACACAACTAGTTGGATGGAGACAAAATGAGGAAATCGAGTCTAAAACACTGACTTGGAGAAGGACAAAAATCACATTCGCTGTGTCATTTTGGTATCTCACTTCGGGCATCCTATCTGGGCCAGTCAGGTGACCAGGAATAGAAGCTGATTGACTCATATCTTACGAGTTAAAAATCAGAACACACCGCACAATCTAAGTGATGTGAATTTATTTATAGGAGAGGATATTTCAAATAAACAATAGGTTCAAGTCCATCACATGGAAAAACTAATGACCCTGTTGGCAGAGGGTATAGAGCAAAACAATCTAAATTGTATCTATCAGCGAGCTAAACAAAAAGCTAGTGGAATCTAGTTCGCACATACAAACCACGCAGCGTGTGTTCATTTATACACACGAAAGTTGACTATATAAAGCTTATTTATATAATTTTTTTAAAGATATCCTTTACTCAACTTTGATATTGTATCTCTCTTGCCATTAATCTATGATGAATACAAAACCTGTTATTACTTACACATATTCCCAACAAGGAGAAGTGAGAGTGTTTGAGAAAAGCCCTAGTTAGGATAAAAGGCAGGTATGCGTCTCCTCTCCCCAACTCCCTCACCCCACAGCCCCATAAGATCCTCTCATTTGCATCAGGGTGTTATGTATTAGCAGAGATTGTGAAACAGAAGTCCAGACAGCCCTGGTTGACTCAGGAACCCCTCTGAGAAGAGAATGAGAGCCTTCTTTAATCATGTCGGCCACTATCTTTGACACCACATGTAAACAGTAACTGCTCTCTTCTTTCTTCTTTTTCTCTCTCCAGTTATTCTAGTGCGGGTCATTATAAGGAAACTAGGGGAGTTCTCCCCAGACTATGTTCTCTGAAAATCCAGGTTTTCTTTTTTTTTTTTAATTTCCAATCCACCTATTGCATTGATTTTTAAAAAAAAAGACTTATAAGACTATAATTTGAATATTAAGTTGGACAGATATAAAATTTTGTCAAAATGCTATAAATATTTCCAAATGTATACTCTCAATTTCTGTATCTAGTCTCAGACAGTGATACGGTCTACCTATTGGCACCAGTTAGTAAATCACATTTTGAACCTCAGAAAATGTTCTTTTAACAATTGAAATAAGTAGACAGAAAACATCAGTAAGCAAGTTTGTGTCTTAAATTTGGAAATTCAGCAACATCTATCTTAAAATAGTCACCTAGTCTCACTTCTGTGAGAACAGTATAAGCAATTTTAGAGGAAAATCTACCCTCCAATAGAAAATTGGAAATGGAGCAGTGATAGACACAGGGAACAATGAAGAGATAAAGAGAAACAGATTTGTAAGATCTTGGAGAAAGAAATATAGAAATGTATGATCTGCTTCAAAAATAACAAGCATTATCAAAACATTGAGAGACTGAATATACAACTGGATAATCACCAGACCATATGTGACAATAGACACTTTCCTCTATAACCTGCCTAGGAAACTAACCCCTTATCTATAATAAACAGCCCAGGAAGCCAGCTGACTGTAAATTGGACTTGCAGAAAACCAGATTTCTATTTTAACAGAGGAATACCCATAAAAAAAGGGAGATACCATATCTCCTTCTCCACCCAAAGAGAGGCAGCACTGAGCAGCCAGGTGAAGATATAGAAGACTTGGAGGAGACAAAGGAGGGAAGAAATGTGGAATCGGGAGACACATGAAAGAGGGTTCACCTGCTTCTTGGCTTTGAACTTGCCCCAGGGCTTGAGGGACATGGAAAAGAAACATGGAGTTGAGAACACAAATACACTTGAAAGAGACACATGGGCGAGAAATACATGGAAAGGCTAATAGTTGTAGCCTTTATCTTGATTTGTACTTTAATTTTTACTCCTGTTCTACACTTGCTTGACTCCTTTTGCCTCTTTCCTGTTGTTCCCTGCCAGAAGGTGCTTCAGATTTTTTATAAGCCTTTGGCCCTCAGTGGCTCCACTTTGGATCAACGCTGTTTAGCTGGGCATTTACCAACGAGAAAATGGGTAAATTTGGGTGTTTCATTGGGAAACTATTATTCTTTCTCCCCTTTCTATGCACACTAATGCTATTAAAGTTCTTTCACTAACAGCATGCTTTGTCTTTATGTAGATGGTGTCATGACCCCTTTGGAGTGTGCAGGTTTGGGGGTCCCAGGTACCCCTCAATCTGCCCACTAACACCATCTTGAGTGGAAATCCAGAAGCTAAACAATTACTTATGTACCAATCAGCCCAAATGGCAAAGACTTAGTTAGGAAGTAACAACTTCTCCAATTATGTCCCCACTTCCAACTTAGGACCAACCAGAGAAAGGCAAATATGTACCCCCTAGCCAATTCTACAGATGCCCAGATGTTTCTGACTGGCCCTCCTGTATCTCCCCCATGCCAGCAGCCTCCAATCAGGGCATACCTGAAACCTTCCTTATTTTCCATCATAAAAGCTGCCTGCAGTTAAGTCTGTGCTTTACTCCTTTGCTATAGGCAAGCTCTGAATAAATAGCCTTTGGCTTTACTCATTTGGTTGGTCTTCATTTATTTCCACAATATGCTCACTTTTGTTTATAGAGCTCAATGCTCAATGACAGCTTCCATAAGTATTTCAGAAAAACTAGCACATTCTTCATAACTGAATCCAATTCTGTGGCTATCGTAGCAACTCAATTTCTCTCTTACCTACAGCCAATCTAATGGTAAGTCCTGTCAACTCTGTATCCAAATGTAACCCAAATGCATTCACTTCTCCCCATATGTTTATCAGTGCTGAAATCCTTGGAACCACCAAGATGCTGATACAGTAGCCTCTTCCCTGGTCTCTGCTTGCTTTCTTGTTCCTGCTGTGATCCATTCTCATACCAGTCAGAGGAATTTGCATATCAAATATATCATACCTCTGCTTAAACCATAAAATGGCTTCCATCCCACTTAGAATAAAATCCAGACTCCTCTACCATCTGGCATATTCCCTCTTCAGCCTCACCTTGTTCTACCCCTCCCATCATCCACACTCTTGATGACACTGGCCTTCGCAAATGTGCCAAGCGTGTTCCATCACAGGGCCTCTGCACCAGCTGTTCCCTCTGCTAGGAATGTTCTTCCTCCTGACCTTTGCATGGCTGGCTGCTTTTCATCATTCAGATCTGAGCTTAGCCATCACCTCTTCAGAGAAGCAAAGAAAGCACTTACTCTACTATTGTCATCCAATCACTGTCACATCACCCAGTTCTACCTCTCCACATACTGCTCAACACTACCTGAGACTTCCCTTTGTTAGTGCATCTATTCTCTGTCTCTGTCAGAACAGGGATCTCTCTGTCATGACCATCCACTGTATCACTAGACCTGTAGCAAACCTGGCATAGGACATTCGATATTATTTAAGCTGTGTGAGATTTTGCACAGGGAGGTGAAACTATTTTTCCTCACCATACCTGAGCCTAAACCTAACTATACACTCTCAGGCCTAACTCAATCTTCAGCTCCTCTGGAAATTCTTCCTTTTCCACTACCCTGTCCTCTTACACACATGGCTGGAGGATTCATTTGGACTCGATCATATCTTACCTTGAGGCCTCACTCTTGAAGCCTGATACCTGATCCTCATAAGCCCTCCTCTAACTTCTTAGCTGAACACACTCAGGTGTCCTATCCACCGAACACAGTTCTTTGTGCCTTCTACAAAAACTCAGCGAGTAATAGTTGGATAATTTTTAAGGTGCATTATCAGGTAAAATCAGGATAGCATAATGCTAAACTACAGGATAGAACCAACAAAGGAATGAGGTCAAAACGGAAACCTCAGAGCCCTTCTCTGGGTCCATGTGGATTCTCTATTGGTAGAAATGATCCATGTTTCCCATCGTCCATTCATTGGTTTGCTCTGTGCAAAGTCTATTTCAACTCTTTTTTTTCTCTCTAGGTTGCTCCGAAGGCAGTGCTATGCATAGATCAGAATAACATTCGAGGAGGACAGGCCTATATGCCCAGTGGGCAGACAGCCAGGAATTGCAGCTTGAATGACATTTTTTCACTTGGCAAAGAACAAGTTGCTTCACCACTCCAGAGCTCAAATACCCGTTCACCTGGTTGGTGAAGGCTTCTTGCTATTTTTTGAAATTATACTCCTAAAAATGCATATAGTACTTGCTCCCCTAGAGTTTGTTTTGTGATAATGGCTCTTTCTAAAGTATGCAAAAGAGCTAAAATAATGTTTTCAGGAGTGAATTTTCAAAAAGGATCAGCAATTCCACAGGTTACTCCGGCTTTTTTCTCCATCTGCTGTGACAGCAGGTGTGATTTCACAAGCCCACTCCCATCAATCATCCTCTCCAACCTGTCTCTGGTGCCTGACAAGGTGTTTATGTGTGTAACATGGAAACCATCACTAGATCCTGAGAACAAATAAGGCTGTCTTTCAACAATACTCCAAGGAAGACTTCCATGGAAACCTAGATCCTGGGTTCAGGTGGGTGATGTATTTATCAGCACAGTGTCGCCTTCTTGCATGGGTTGCAAACTCAAAGCTCTTCTTGTACTCAAAGTCAGGTACTTTACAAGTAAGAAGCTTTGTGGTATAAAACAACAGAGAGTGCAGATAATGTGATCAAAATGGATAGTGCATGCTCTATCTAAAAAGTATTTGCATTCATTTTACATTTCAAAAGTGCTAGTTAAGCCCAAGTTTTCTACAGACTTAATAGAACTGGTAAAAACTGGTGGCTACCAGTTTTCAAACCCTTTGCCCCATTAAGTCTTCATCCTAGCCTGAGGCCCAAGCACTTAGCTTTTCAAAAGATATTAGAATCATAAAATTATGGACACTTGGAATTGGAAATGATCTTAGAATGTGTTATTCCATCTGTAAGTAAGGAAAGTGAAGTAGATAAAGCAAAGGGTACACAGCAAATACGTGGCCAGCTTAATACATAACTTGAGTCTTAAGCTTCATGCCTTATGATCTTTGAGTTACTTCCCATTGCTTTTCCTAATGTGTGGGTAACAGTTGGAGGCTTCATGTTTGCTAATATAAATATCACCTTTAAAGTTTTATTGCAGTTATATTAATAATAATGAAAATGAAAGGTTCAAATGATGGAGAATGAAAATGTTCCATCCACTCAATAATAGTTGGTAAAGATGATAACAATAATATAAAATGTGTACAAACATATTTGCCATTATTTTACATAGCAAACATAGACTGTGAAATTAATGTTTCCACAATGTAAAAGTGTGTATACATATGGACAAAGACTAGAGTGAATTTTTCAAGATGTATATTATGATTATTTTAAAGATCATGTTACTGCTGTTCTAATATCCTTTATAGCAATAGCAATTTGTATGATTCTCTTGAACAACAAAAGGGCTCATTTTAATCCAAGCATAGACATTTGTTACTTCTTCCTAGTTAAAAGGAGAGAGGACAGGCTCGAGATGGAATCACTTCTGCTAAGTCCCACATCTTCAAACTAAGACTTACCACATAACTTGATTGAAATTTCAGCACTTTCCCAGGATGTCAGCTCAATCAGAGTCTAGAATTTCCAGTCTTCCTGACAGACACTACTATCTCCCAAGGGAAGGTAAAACAATCCACTCTTTTACTTATTTTGCACCCTCCTGTCTATGAGACCTTTTTTTGTATAGCTCCTCAGTTCTCTCTACTTGAAGATGGGATGCTGTCCAATTGATGAATTATTTAATAAAGCCAATTAGATTTTTTAATCTACTCAGATGAGTTTTGGTTTATTTTTGTTATTAACACTACCCTCTTCCCTTCTGGCAAAACCCCATATTTTGCACAACTATTCAGTCTTTTCCCTTATGACTCAGAATTATATCCCGATAAATCTGTTGATAATAATAAACCCATTCCCTTTGCTAGTGATTGGTTCAAGCACGGACATGGGAAGTAAATTTGGCAAATGAAATGAAATAGAATCTGCTGAGAAACTACTGGATAACAGTATCCTCAATCTTAAAAGCATGTCTATTTCTCCACCTCTGTGATAATATGAAGGGTTGGCACTGGTGCAGTCATCTTGGGACCAGGAGGCAAAGCAGACTGAGGACAAGACCTACATGGTGAGATTGACAAAGCAGAATGGTACAAATGATCCCTTGGGGTAGGGGAGGGATAAGAACAAAGAGGGAAGAAGCACAATGGACTTTGGTAGTGGACTACCAGTGATTTGGTGGGGTCTACTTCAGTGGCAGTACCTGATAGGAAGGACTCTAATGTTATTTCAATTTAAAGACTAATTTATTAATAAATAAATAAATAAATATTGTCAATAAAAAGAAGGAAAAAAATTGATTCATAATGACTTAGTGTGAAATCACCTATCCCTGGACTTTTTTTTAAAATCATGTCTTTTTCTATTAACATAAAATTGGTTACCTCAATCACTGTGTGTGATTTCATGGTACAGATATAATTTGAAGCCTCTCCAGATGTATGTTACTACACCACACCTACCAAAGCACCCGTAACCCTCCACCATAGTCCACTGGACTCCATTTAATGACCCACCACCCACTCTGGTAGTTTCAGTTCTGCAGTCAGATTTCTAGAGTTTATTTTGGTTTAGTTTTGTCTGCCCCTTTGTTTTGTTTCTTTATATTCCACATGTGAGTGAAATCAACTTCTATTTATCTTTCTCCTTTTGATGTATTTTGCTTAGCATAACCCCCTCTAGTTCTAGTCCACCATGTTGTCAAAAAATAGGAAGATTTTGTTTGCATCTTTTTTATAGCTGAGTATAATTCCATTGTGTATATATACCCATTTGCTTTATTCACTCATCTGTTGTTGAGCACTAAGATTGTTTCTATAACTTGGTTATTGCAAATAGTGCTACAATGAATATAGGAGTGCATGTATCCCTTTAAATTAATACTTTTACATTCATTGTATGGATACCGAGGAATAGAATTGCTGGATCATAAAGCAGATTGATTTTAATATTTTGAGAAACATCCATACTGTTTTCCATAAGGACTAGACCAAACTACACTCCGCCAACAAACCAGTTTTTTTCTTTAAACCTTCCCAACAGTTGTTGTGTCTGGTCTTTTTCAAATGGATCATTCTCACAAATATGGTAGTTTTGATATGCATTTCCCTGATGATAAGTAATGATGAGTATTTTTCCATCTATATGGGGGTCATCTGGATAACTACTTTGGAGAAGTGTCTATTTAGCTGTTCTGTACATTTTTTGATTGCATTACTTGCTTTCCTTTTGTTGCGTTGTATGTGTTCTCTTGTCCAATACATGATATGTAAATATTTTCTCTCATTCAGTAAGGTGTCTTTTCTTTTTAATGATAGCTTGCTTCACAGTGCTAACGCTTTTTCTATTGACATAGTCCCATTTGCTTACCTTTGCTTTTGTTTCCCTTGTCATTGTAGTTAAGTCAGCAAAGATATCCCAAAGCCATTGTCTTGCATATTTCTTCTGTTTTCTTCTATGCAATTAAAGGTGTCATGTTACATTCAAGTCTTTAATCCAATTTGAACAAAATTTTCTGTGTGGTGTGAGATAGTGGTTTAGTTTCATTCTTTTGCATGTGACTGTCCAGTATTCCCAATACCATTTGTTGAAGAGACGTTCTTTCCTCTATTGTACACTCTATGCTCATTCTTGTATATGCTTGCCTAGTATATCATAAATTAACTATCCATACAACTGTGAGTTAATTTCTGGGCTCTCATTTCTATTTCATTGATCTGTTGGTCTTTTAGTCTGACACCATACTGTTTTCATCACTATAATTCTGTAGTATAGTATGAAGACTAAGAGTATGATATATCTGTTCATTTTTTTTTTCAGAATTTTTTTAGCTATTTGTAGTTCCATATAAATTTCAGTAATTTTTGCTCTACTTTATTGAAAATGACATTGAAACTTTTATAGGGATTGCAATTAATATTGCTTGGGTAGAGGGTCATTTTAACATTGTTAATTATTCTACTCCAAAGCAGGGACTAACTTTCTATTTTTTAATTTTCTATTTATTTTAACAACTCATACTTTTCATTGTACAGGTATCTCAGCTCCTTTATTCCTAGGTATTTAATACTCTAATGCTGTTGTAAATTGAATTGTTTTCTTGATTTCTTTCTCTTCTAGTGCATTATTTGTATGTAAGAATGCAACAAATTTTGTTGCTTATCACTTCACTGTGCTAATTTATTCTAGTAGTTTTTAGTGAATTTGTTGTGGTTTTCCAATTATATTCATGGTTTTTCTGAAAATATTGATAATTTTACTACTTCTTTAATTTGAATTCCTCTTATAGCTTTCCTTCATCTAATTTCTCTACTTAAGACTTCCAGTACTATATTGAGTAGTAGTAGTGAAAGTGGATATCTTTGTCTTGTACTTCATCTTAAAGTAAAAACTTTCACCTTTTCATCATTGAGTATGATATCAACAGTGGATATCATATCCACTCATCATATAATTTTTATCTTTCCTTTTGTTAATGTGATGAATTACATTGATTGATTTGCATATACTGATCCATCCTTGAATCCCTGAAATACATGCCTCTTGTTCATAATGAATTCTTATGCTAAAATTTTATTGAGGATTTTTTTACCTCTATTCATTAGGAATATTAATCTATAGTTTTCTTTTTTGTGTGTCATATCTTTGTTTATTTTTCATGACAGAATAATCTTGGTGTCATAGGAAGTACTAGGAAATGTTCCCTCTACTTTAATTGTTTGAAAGAGTTTGAGAAGGATAGGTAATAGTTTGCCTTTGAAGGTTTGGCAGAATTCACTAGTGAACCTATAATGTCTTGGGCTTTATCTTTTGGTGGAGACTTTTGACTATTCTTTCAATTTCCCAGCTTAAAGATGGTATTCTGTTATTTCCTAATTCAGTCTTGGAAGTTTGTATACTTATAAAAATTTTCCATTTCTTCTAGGTTATATAATTTATGGGAATGGAGATGTTTATAGTAGTCTCCTATGAATCTCTATATTTTTGAGACATATGTTCTGACCTTTCCTCTTTCACTTCTGTTTGTATTTATTAGTTTTCTCTCTTTTTATTTTCTTTATCTCTCTTTTAACTTCATTAGCCTAGTTAGAGGCTTGTCAATTTTTCTGTCTTTTCAAAGAACAAGGTTTTGGTTTCATAGATTTTTTTATATTTGTCTTTTTAAAAATTTATTTACTTCTGGGCCTCCCTGGTGGCACAGCGGGTTAAGCAACGCACGATGGCGCAAACCGTAGCCACTGCAACACCAAGTTCGATCCCTGCCGCCCAACAGGGAGGGGACCCACATGGTGCAGCAGACCTCTCCTACGTCACCCACTGCTCCCCTCAGCAGTGTGTTTCAGTCCATCTGCCTGTTCTGCTCCCTGTTCTGTCTGTGGTGAATCCTCTCACCTCCCACACCTCTGGCCTGTACCCCAGTGCTTGTATGCATAAATGAATAAATACGTCTTTAAAAAAGTTATTTATTTCTGTTTTAACTTTTATTATTTTCTTTCTTCTAGTAGGTTTAGGTTACATTTGTTCTTTTTCTTGCTCATTAAGGCATATTGTTATATTGTTTATTTGATTTACTGTTTCTTGATGTGGGCCTATATTACATATACTACCCTCTTAGCACTGCTTTTGCTGTGTCCAAATGTCTGATAGTTCATGTCTACATAGCATGCTTCCCCACCCCAGACTGTAGTCTCCAGGCATTTCTCTCCCCTTGTCTCCCATTCATTTGAGCATGAATCTTCTTTGAGTCTCCTCTGTGTAGTCTATGTTGGTCTCTAATATCCAAAGTCCCTTGGAACTTTCTAGGTGTAGTGTTCCTTTGGTTAACTACTAGGTGTTCCTCTCTAAAGCAATAAAAGGAATCTCCTTTAACATCCTCTTGGTGACATCTCTCTGTCTCTGGACTTCTTGTGGTAATCTACTCCTTATAACTTAATTCAGTTTTTAAAGATATTTTCTCTTGTTTGCCAAAAACTCAACTCAAATAATATACTTGATACTCCTCCTTTTGTTTTGGAAAGAATGCTTTAATCCCTTTGTGAAGAGAGGAGTACACTCACATGCTTTCTTCTTTCCTCTTCCTAACACACAGGCAACATACTACATTGAAATATTCTAGAGTGTTATTTTAGGGATGCGATCAGTATTGATATAAGTGCAAACCATTTACCTGAGTTCCCAGTTACAATTCTACTAAATACCCTAATATCAGAATCTGATAACCAGCAGCACTTTTACATGGCATCTTTATTTTTTTTTATTTTTTTTAAGATTTATTTATTTATACATACAAGATCTGGGGTACAGGTCAGAGGTGTGGGAGGTGAGAGTATTCACCAGACAGAGTGGGGAGTAGAACAGGCAGATGGACTGAAACACACTGCTGAGGGGAGCAGCGGGCAAGGCAGGAGAGGTCTGCTGTGCCATGTGGGTCCCCTCCCTGGCCGGGATCGAACTCGTGCTGCAGTGGCTGTGGTTTGCTTCATAGTCCATTGCTTAACTCACTGCACCACCAGGGAGGCCCCTACATGGCATCTTTAAAACATAAAAGATGGGGAATTGCTTTGAGAGAGAAATTATATATTAATAGAAAATAAGGAAGACATAGAAATAGGCATTTCTAGTCATATGTATGTCATCCAATAAATCTGACATTACTTAAACTCCCCAAGAGTTTGAGTGACATCAAATACCCTTGTTTAGGTAGATGTGTTTATCTTTATTCCAAACCAGCTACATTGCAATTATCTACCTTTTTTTTTTTTCTTTTACTCTGGGAGTGAATATATTTCTGACATGGCAGTATCGTATAATATCTGGACATCAATGGCAAGTGCCTTTGAAGGCACAAAAATGGACCTTCCAAAAATGGAAGGCACAAAAAAATGAAACTGATTGCAAGATTATTGTCATTAACATACAAAGTTTTACAAGACTACCAGGGAGAAATGAACATTTGAGAATGAGAAAATGTAACCTATGGAAAATGGACTGCTGAGATACTTTCTACATGCTGAGTATCTTAAAAACTCAAATGTAAAGATGAAAGAGCCCCTTTGTGCTCTAGAGCAGGGCTCACACCATTTAAAGGCACTTTCTCCAGAGAGGCATAGAGTGTAACACTCAAACCCAAATTTATGGCAACTATAATAATAGTCTACTTCTAATCTTAGAGAACATTTCCCCCCAGGCAATTTGAAAGGGTTATAAAACTGGTTTTTTTTTTTACAAAATAAATATACATATCTGTCTTTCCATATATATTTAGACATTTTCAAAAAGAGCACAACATATGACAGAATGTTGTCAACTATGAAAAAGTTCAAGTACCTCTACTATCCATCCATCTTATTCCCTGTGATGTCCAGAATGCCCCTGAGTAAGATAGTTGAGACACACCTCACCCAGTCTAGAGTATCTATGTCCTTTTTGGGGAACTTTCCAGTCATTTCTGCTTCTGTAATAATACCTCCTCCACCTTGCTCATCCTCCACACATACAGCCTCCTGACTTCCAGAGGGGTAATAAAGGCAAATGGAAAGTAAATAATAAATTATTTCTCTAGTGTCTATAGCTGCATTTGTTTTACAGCTTGTTTACAACTAGTACTTTTCAAGCTTTAATGAGTAACCGGGGCATCTAGCAAAGGTGTGGATTCTAGTTTCATAAGTCTGGATCAGGGCCCAAGATTTTCCATTTCTAGTAACATCCAAAGTGAAACTAATGCTCCAGGTCCTTGTCTATAGCCCATAATTTGGATAACAAAATTTTATAAAATTTGTCAGATAGACAGCATCTGAGATTCAACAAAGCACACTAAATAATTAAATGTCAGTTGCCTCAAAATGTGATGGGATTTGATAAAATTTGAGATGTGCTGTTTCAGAGCACTAAGTATGACAAGCTCTAGAGAAATTGAATCTTAATGTATCTCTTATGTAGCAATAGCTACATAATAAAATTATTGGCTTAAAATAATATCAAACATTTCTTTTGCTCATGAATCTGAAATTTGGGCAGAACTTTGCAGAGATAATGGCTTTCTGTTTCCCATGGCATCAACTGGTACAGCTCATTGGCATATTGGAAGAGCCACTTTCAAAATGACTCATTCTTATGGCTGGCAAGTTGAAGCTGGCTTTCCGATGGAAGATTAGTCAAGACTGTGAGAAACTGTCCTACTTCCTTTGCATGAGGGCACCTCCAGGGGCTGCTTGGGTTTTCTCATATCATGCTGACTGCTTTTCCAAGTGTCTCAAGAGAAAAAAATAGAACTATGTGGCATTTTTTGACCTGGTCTTGGCAATAATGTAGCATCTCTTCTGTCTTATTCTACTAGTCAAAACAAAAGCCTACCAGTTTCAAGAAGAGAGACATAAGATTTTTTTCTTTTTTTATAAATGTATTTATTGATGCATACAAGACCTGGGGTACAGGCCAGAGGTGCAGGAGGTGAGAGGATTCACCCAAGACAGAGTGGGGAGCAGAAAGGCAGATCTACTGAAACACACACACTGCTGAGGGGAGCAGTGGGCAAGGCAGGAGAGGTCTGCTGTGTCAGGTGGGTCTCCTCCCTGGCCAGGGATCGAACTTGCACTGCTGTGCTGTGGATATTTCACAACATGGCGCTCAATCTGCTGCGCCACCAGGGAGGCCCTTAAGTTTGTCTCTTGATCAAAGTGGCAAGTTTCTAGAGGCACATGAGGGATGGGAAATATAATTGTAATCATCTTTGGAAAACACAACGTGTTATATTCACCAACCCAAAATTCTTCTTGAGCCCATGATAAATTAATAAGATACAAATTTCTCTAATTTAAGCCCATCCCCACTCTATATGTATTTTATCAAAGGTGAAAAGAAACCTAGAATGGATTATAAAAAATTAAGGGAAAGGTAAAAAAGTAGAAGATTATCTGTTGGATAATGGTGAAAGACAGGTAGAAACAGGAGGAAAAGTAGAAAAGTATGATGCTCATACACAGAAAAGTAGTGGAAATATTTTTAAAAATCATTTACTTTTTTCCTACAAAATCCTGCTCCCTCTGAAAGTGTAGACTGAATATCGATTTGATTAATTAAAAAGCTTCTTTCTGCTATTTGGTGCCATTCTCTGCAGCATGATTAGAGTCCAGTGCTGCACAATAATAAGTTGGCTGAGCTCTTTTTTCTCTTTCACTAAATTTATTATAGCAGCAGAATGAGTCCAAACATAAAACCTAGGCTTACTCAGATAGCTTTCATCTCTAGCAAGATCACAGAGTTATTGGAAAAGAATGGAGTTGGGAAGAAGCAACCATACTGCCTGGTCCACTTGCTATATTTGCTGACTTATATTTGCACTCTGCCACTTGAGGTCTGATTCCAGTGAAAAATACACTGAGGAGCTATTCTTCAGATGACGGGTAGTCATACAATTTAAGATGATCATGATAATCAAATCTACAGTTCACAGTCAGAAATGTCAGTTATGGTGAGACTGAAGCAAAATGTCTCTGTGTTAATACAAAGCCCTACAAATTGGCTGCCCACTCTGCTCCAAATGGTCTCCACACTTCCCTGCTGAGTGTGAGCTCTAAAGTTGGAGAGAACATCACGTTGTACTCATTGCTTAGCTCTGAAGGCAAGATTCCTGTGATTAAACCGCGGAATGTCTGCCCTGGAGCAGCATTTCAAAGGCTAAAGGAAAAATTTCCACCACAAACTTCACACTAGTTCCTTTTCAAACAAATCCCCTGAGCATGAAGAAAGCCACTACCTCTAAACTCTTGCTCTAAACCTCCTACTTCAGGTTCATAAGCTAAAGATTTCTCTGATGAAGAACTGCTGGCTAGTACACGAAAATGTTCCACTCATACTACTGAAACGGGTTCCTGGAAGGAAGATGAAGAAAACGATCTGTATTTGTCTTGATCTCTGCCCAAGTATGTCTGTTCTGTAGGCGTCCTGGAGTTTTTCCCAGAAGGCAAATCTCAGACTCATCAATGCCAATCATCAATAAGAGTTCCACTTGTGAAAGAGTGAAACTTCTTCAGCATCGTGAGGATAAATGAAAAGTACCAGGTTAAAAGGAGTAATTGCTGATATCCTGAGAAGAAAGAATCATCTCATTCACACATACCCCTCTCTTCCATTCCTTTTACCACCCCTTCTATTAACCACAGCAGTCAGGAACTCTATTGGAAAGAAAGCTGATTGGACACTGAGTTAACGGCTTAGATGTGTGACTTCACATGTCAGGTAATTGCCTTATCTGTTGCTCCTATGTAGAATTAGAATAAGAATCTACCCCACTTTATTTGCCTTTGAACTTTGCCAAAGATGGTATTACAAAAATGCTGAGGAAAATTCTGGCAGCAACATTTATAGTTACCCTACAAGGATACACTATGTGATCGCAACATAGAAAGTAAAGAGATATGGACTTTCCCTGCTACATTCATGCATTATCAGGGCAGCATTATCATCACATATAATATCTTCAAATGTCAATAAAAGTAAATAAAACACTCAAAGGTGAAACAATGATGCTGAAAATGAGCTATTAAGCCCCTAATCTCCCCTATATATGCCTCTGTTTCATGCCTATCTGTTCACACATCCTCATTTATATATATGTGTGTGTGTATATATATATATATATATCAGATATCCCAACCCTTGATTGTACATAATCTGTAACCCAAGCAGCAGTCCCCAAATCAAGGGAAGAACAGTGTGAGAGTTCACATTCAAGCTGGGTGATCCAGTCTTAGGGTTTGTTCTATATAGTTACACCACATAACAGTACATTTATGTCCTATAAATCATAAGCAACCTTAGATATGGCATCTAATCTCTCTAAGCCCTTGAATTAGTCTGCAAGAACTGCCATCACAGAATAGGTTGGCTTAAACAACATAAATTTATTTTCTGACAGTTCTGGATACTAAAAGTCCAAGATCAACTTGTCAGCAGATTTGATTTCTCCTGAGACCTCTGTCCCTGACTTGCAGGTGACCCTGTTCTTACTGTGTCCTCAAATGGTTTTTCTCTGTGATATCTCCCTAGTGTCTTTTTCTCTTCTTGTAAAGATACCAGTCAGATTACAATAGAGCATACCATTCCAACTTAATAGCCTCTTTAAAGATCTTATCTGCAAGTATAGTCATATTTTGAGATTAGGCTTTGATATGTTAATTTTAAGGGTGATAAAATTCAACCCAAAACAACCTTTGTAAAAATGGGTATCTTGACAAGAACATGAGTTATAAAATGTTTCTTAAATTTTGTCGCGACACAAATATTGTATCATTGATATTATCATTTTTTGCTATTATAATTATTATTCTCTGTAAAATATTGTCAGTCACCTGTGAAATTGAAATTTTCCACCTTTAGAAGATTTATAGCATGTAGTTAAGAAAATATGCTCCAGAAATAAAACGTCAACTATATGTAACTCCTGACCCAACTACTTGTTAGCTATGTGGCCTTCAAAAAATATTTTAACCTCTCAAGTGTCAATTTCCCTATCTGTAAATTAGGGATGGTAAAAACAGTGCATGCCTTGTTGAAGTTGTTAAAATAGGGAATACACTAAGTTAACTGGCTAATAGTACATGCTCAATAAACAATGGTTGTTATAAATAGTGGCATTTAGACCTTGTTGCCATGGTCTCTAACTCAGCCAGCAGGGGTCTCCACCACAGTCAAAGAAGGACTAGCTTCCCCAAGACAGACAGCACTGCAGCTGCCAGGCACGTCTGCTGATGGCAAGAAAGTAGCGGAATTACCACCCTGTCTAAAGGAAGGAGAAGAAATCAAAAGCCAGAAGAGCGGGAATAGTAAAATGTCCATAGTAAAATGTTACAGGACCATGAATTAAGATTGTCTGATTTCTAAGGAACCCTGGTACACTGCTGGTGGGAATGCAAGTTAATCCAACCATTATGGAAGGCCGTATGGAGGTTCCTCAGTCTACTAGAAATGGAACTACCAT
>JAGFMF010011736.1:818651-850584 GCA_019455555.1 Galemys pyrenaicus | reverse complement strand
GGGGAGGGGAGGGGGAGGGTTGAGGGAAGATGGGAGCAAGGGGGACTGAGGTGATGGTGCACTGGTGAGATGGTGATGGGGAATACATGGGGATTACAACTGATGGCAAGTATATGTAAATTTTAAAAAAATTTATATTAATAAAAAAAAATAGACCAAAGGAAACATGGCGGGGGGGGGCTGGAGGGAGGGGAGGGCAACTATGGGGAGGAGGGCATAAAGAGCACAAGGGTCTGAGGTGATGGTGCACAGGTGAAATGGTGGTGGGAACTCCCTGGGGATTACAAATGTTGTCAAATACAATTAAATAAATCTAATGAGAAAATGAAAAAAAAATAATGATAATTTAACTCCTTCTTTCCCTATTTGGATTCCTTGTATGTCCCTTTCCTGTCTTATACTCTGGCTAGGACTTCCAGTATTATATTGAATAGCAGTGGAGAGAGTGGGCATCCTTGTCTTGTTCCTGATCTTAAGGGGAATGCTTTCAGTTTTTCACCATTGACGATAATATTGGCAGTGTGTTTGTCATATTTAGCTTTTACCATGTTGAGGTATCGTCTGACTTAATATCAGTTTGGGGAAGTTAGAAAATGAATGTTTCTCCTTTAATAATTCCAGACTGCCTTAAGAGCACTTTAAGATAAACATCAAATGTCAAATCTGGTATTAACTTTCAATATCATTTAGGAACTGCAGACCATTTAAATTCAGAAGTTTGACCCACTCAAATACTACACATTGAAATTTATGTAGATTTCTACTATTTCACTAGCACACTGGCAAATATATTTATTTAAACTTTCAAAATATTTTTAACTTAACTTTTATTCTAGTAAAGTTACTATGTCCTTAACAAGAAGCATACCAGGCATGAGGACCTTAGAACACATGCAAAATATGCATATCACTATAAAAATGCCATGATAGTACCCTCTTCACTTCTAAAATGATCATCTACCTCAATGAACTTCAGAAATATCAATTCATAAATCTATCAGTGACAGTAGGAATGCATGGATTTGTCACTGTTCCTTGAGAAATGGGTCAACTTAATCAAGATAATTAAATGACATTTCCCAAGGTTTTCTGTTTCCAACAACTCAGTTTTTAAGAACAAGGAGTCTCTAAAAACCTTTAAGACATTAATATAATTGAATTCTTCAGTGATGATTTAAGATTTCCCTAAAACTTTTGTTTACTCTTGGCTATGAAAGAGTCAACCCTTGTGAAATTATGAAGTCGGCATAATTTGTCTTAACATACAATCTCTGCATCCTTCTCCCTTTTGCCATGATCCCTGATCCTCTCCCACTCTGCCACTACTTAAACCACTTCAAAAAACCTCTTTAATTCATTATGAATTTTATTCACAATAGTATAAATGATTGATAAGATTTTAAAAATTCTCTCTCTCCAAGGCATTTGTATTTGAAGGTAATGAATCCTTAAGGTAAAAAATATATATATTTGAAATTGGGACAGAAGATTAGATATAAAATTCCAGAAATCATGGAGGCTTGTCATCTAGTCTGAGAACTACTATATGCACACCAGACAATGCATTATCCATAAAATAAATAAAAGTGTAAAGCTTCCCCCTTTGTAAGTCTCCAATGTTCCAAATGAGATAACTCACATGATTGACACTATAGCTCCCTAGAGGTTAGAAAAGTGACAAGCCTTCTACAGTCTGCCAAAATTTTACAGTTACTCTGTCAGACAGGGGAAGATAGAAATGCTGTCGTAACAACAACTACTCCACCAAAAGACACAGAGTGTTAAAAACAAAATGTCATTTAACATTCTGCATGTCTAAAGTGGATTAGCAGAAAGCTTTATTCCACATAGTTACTCAAGGACAAGGATAAAAGAGTGTCCATCTCCATATGTACTTTTAATACCACGGAGGCAGAAAAACAGGAGAACCATATCCAAGTTCTTAAAGTTTCGAGAAGTGACACCACTTCTATTCATCATTCACTGGCTAAAACTGCCAACGGCTGTGCCTCCTTCAAAGTAAATTAAGCTGCACTCCTACAATGTGTTGATAAGAGAGAACTAGGATATTTTTATTAGGCTCAGTGACCATAGCATTCTTCTATAGCCATTAACAGATCAACTTTCCCAAAGTAGCTCTCTTTAGTTAAGATTAGTTCTACAATGTCACATTTGAAATAAATTCAGTTAATACAATAAAAGGTTATCAGCTAAGCCATTTCATTACAAATATAAATCTTAAAAAAAAGTGGGTATAGGAATAGAGCAGAAAGTAAATAGATAAAGACATTAATTTTGATTATCATGATTTGGAAAGACAAGAACTAGATAAAAGAAAAAGTGCAGATGAATATGTGTGTGTTTAATAGTATTATGATTTTTCTTCTTAAGATCTATGCCAAAAACATATTTCAAAATGTATCTATGAGTGTAAAAATGAGAGTGACATTTCACAAACCAAATTGCGCTACAAGCCAAGTTTTCCTGAATAAATAATAACAATACAGTTAAAGGAATTAAATCTATCAATTAAAGCAAGGAAATCTAGAGTATAATAAGATCAGAGATAGAGAAAGAATATTTTGTAGAAATATTTTGAATTTTAAAAATATATATAAGTGTACATTTCTTGTAATTTACACTACTTATTGCTATTTTAACTATGATAAAATTACATTCATAAAATATAACTTAAAAAAGAAAGAAGAGGAGAGAGGAGTAAAATTTTCTTGTTGCTCACTTAAGATAATATGCCATATGTAGTAGACTAATAAAATCACCATATGATCTGGAAAAAGAGAGTAACTCATTCTAGCAACAAGAAGTATCAGTGGTGTATTTAAATTCATGTTGCTTAGTAGGTGCTTCATGGCAGGTGACTGAAACAAAGAAATAAAAGAGACTCACAGGGCTTCAGTGAAGGTGTCAACTTAGCCCATGAACCAAGAAGAGTGTTTTTTTTTCTTTTAATTAACAGTACATTAGGATGCAGCCAACATAAATTGTTCTTATTTCTAATTTAAATATATATATGTATGTACAATACACCACAATCAAGTGGAATTTATCCCAGGGGCACAAGGATGGTTCAACATCTGAAAATCAATCTGTGTAATATCAATAGATGTAGAGAAGGCATTTGACAAAGTTCAACATCCGTTCATGATGAAGGCCCTCAAAATTCTTGGACTACAAGGATCATACTTCAACATCACAAAAGCTATATATGACAAACCCACAGCCAATATTATTCTCAATGGGAAAAACTGAAAGCATTTCCTTGAAGATCAGGAACAAGACAAGGATGTCCACTCTCTCCACTGCTATTCAATATAATACTGGAAGTCCTAGCTAGAGCAATAAAGCAGGAAAAAGACATAGAAGGAATCCAAATAGGGGAGGAAGAAGTAAAACTATCACTATTTGCAGATGATATGATAATATACTTGGAAAACCATAAAAGCACTACAGAAAATCTAATTAAAATCAACCAGTTTAGCAAAGTAGCAGGATACAAATTCAATGCACAAAAGTCAGTAGCTTTTCTGTATACAAACAGCCAATCTGAAAAAGAAATCAAGAATACTATTCCTTTCACAACTGAAACAAAAAAAAAAAAAATCAAAAACTTGGGAATAAACCTAATAAAAGAAGTGAAAGACCTATTTAGAGAAAACAATAAAATATTGTTAAAAGAAATAGAAGAAGACAAAAGAAATGGAAAGACATCCTTTGTTCATAGACTGGAAGAATCAACATTATCAAAATTGCCATCCTACCAAAATCAGGTGTTAAAGAAAAAGACAACATGTGTAACAAGTTAGATAATAGTGAACATGGTGCCTAGTAACCTTAATTTTAAATAAAGAAAAAAGAGAAAATATTAGACATAAAAGTTAAATTTTAGATATGTATGTTACCGATTCACATACTTTAGGCATCAAAATGAAAATGATATTTTAGTACAATGAGATAAATGCAGTTCTACAGGTACCACCAGGAATTGATAAAAGAGCATTTCTTCTAGACTAGAGCCAAAGAACAAACTTGATTTAAAAATATGTAATACATAATAAACTTTAGAAACATCACATGCACATGAAGAATTCAATGGGAAGGGGTTACCTGGATGTAAGGAAAGAGAAGATGAGTAAGGCACCGTTTCATATTGCAGGTAAGTGTTGCGCTTTTTGGATGATAATTGTTAATTCTATATATTAAATATTTTTCATTTTATTTTTTCAACTTTTTGGAGAAATAATTGACAAACATAATTTTATGTGCTAAAAGTGTATAAAGCAATGATTTGATATCTATACTGTGAAATGATAATCACATAAAAAATAAAATATGGACTTCACAAAGGATTTGTTTTTAATTTTTAGATTTATTTATTTATACAAACAAGAACTAGGGTGTAGGCCAGAGGTGCAGGAAGTGAGAGGATTCACCAGAGATAGAATGGGGAACAGAACAGGAGGATCTACTGAAATACACTGCTGAGGGGCGCAGTGGGCAAGACAGGAGAGGCTTGCTGCACCATGTAGTTAGCTCCCTCGCTGGCTGAGGATCAAACTCATGCTGCAATCACTATCAATAGCTTCATAGTGCTGTGCTTTTAAACCCTGAGCTAACAGGGAAGTCCCCCCAAAAGCTCTTTTATTAGAATGAGAATGTTTAAGGTCTATTTTCAGCAGATGCATAATACATAATACCATATTGTTAACGATGGTATAGCTACAAACATGAATTTTATAGTTAAAATGGATCAATTTAACTTAATTATTAATTTGTTAATTGTTCATCTCTACAGGAACATTAAACCTAACTATTGACATAATACAGAATCCACAATGATTTTTTATTAAATGTGATTACTGGAAGATGATTTGGAAGCTAGAACTAAATATTTTCTAAAAATCATCTATGCTGAATTTAACAGAATGCAGAACTCAGATGTCAGGCAGAGATGACAGGGAAAATGAATACTAATAAATCAATATCTAGGTCAGTATTACTTCTCACTCTATATTACATTAGTAAATCTCATTAGTCCATTGGGTAAATAGCTGAATAAACCTTAAAAATATAAACTTTAATGATATATTTGAGCTTCATTTAAAACTAATGGTTTATATTTTCCAGAAATCCAAAATAAACTTCCTTACATTGAGAGAACTATGTGATCACAAATATATATATGTTTGTGACTAACACTTGAATCCTTTTACTCGTTAACTCAAACTGCCTTGACTGCTCATGTTTATGCAAAATAGATTTTTTGGAGGAAAAAAAGAAAGGTACTGTAACATCAGAGGAAATCATCAAAGAACTAATGGCAACATCTTAAGGCTTTTATCAAAGTAGTGAGGGAATGCATTAAAGCAACAATATGTGAAGCTTACATGTGATGGGACTACAAAATTTAATAGTGTATCTTATGAACATATGTGGATATAATGATTTTTATGTAAGTATACCTCATTCTGAAAGACTTTTTTTCTGTGTGAAAGAATATTATTCTCTCAAGACAATTCAGTAAAAAAAATTCTACCAATATTTCATTAATAATAGATACCTCACACTCTACAGAGGGCCAAAATTTTTGAAAAACTACATGCACTATGAGTGAAGGTTATACAAAGCAAAATAAGCTTGTAAATTAAAAAAATCCAGGTTATTTTATCAAAATTAAAAAGTAATTTATAAAATCTAAAATTATATTATTTAATTTTATGGCAAAGTTATTAACTTGGGTTTCTGAATACTGAAGAAAGTAGTGACAAGCCCCAATGAGACTCATTAAATATTCTAAAGTTCTGCGCATATTCTCCACCGTGGTCAAAGCAAGTCTTTTGTACTGCCATACAAATAAATAATGTGTTACAGTCTTCGGATACGTAAAGATATTATTAGAAAGCCTACCTAATCAGAGGAGGCATTCAGCCTTACTTAGTATATTCCTTTATATTCAAAATGAGAGATTAATTACATCCTCAGAAAATAAATTTTCAATTATCTGGAATATTCTTGCTTTTCACAGCGTTATAGTCACTAAGAATAGATGCAACTAACCTACATTTATTTTGTTATAAAATCTTATCAGATCATAAGCTTATTTTCTTTTGACTGCTACAGCAGAAAGATGCGCTTCAGTTTCTTTAGTGCTTGTTTTCCCCTACATTTTTTGAACAACAACTATTTGGGAAGCGTATCTGTGGGTAAAAGGTCAGGTAATAAAGTGAATCACTGGTTCCTGCTAAACAGCCAGATGCTTAGCGTCATTCTCTTTCCGCACTTCGACTGCCTACATCTGCTGACTTCAGGCATCTGACAGCTGCACGGTCTCCAACCCCAAAGCTTCATTTGTAGTTCCACTTGGAACTTGCTTGTGTAAGATAAAAAATATTTAACCAGGAGAGACTAGCATCCATGGAGAGGTTTCTTTTCTCCAATTTAGTTTCACAGAGCAGCGCTGTCTACTTCAGTGGAAGGGAGACCAAATTATATTTTATGTATTATGCAGGAATCACATGGAGGAAACCTGTACAAAGCAGCACTCTATGCCCACTGTATGCTGGCATTGTTACAGTGTCTCCAAAAAATTTGCACCCTTCAATGCTATGAACTTGGCTGGATGTTTAATCCAACACAGGTAACAAAAAGAAAATAAATAGCTGTGATTATAGTAATTTATGTTAAAAATAGCCTTTAATTTATGCCATAAGTCAAAAAAAGAAACTTCTTCCGTTTAATCACCATTGTATTTGCTATGTAACAGTGAGCAACATATAATTAGCACCTAATGACTCTCTGTTGAATGAATAAAATTGACGAGACACTTGATATCATTTTCCTACATTTTAAATGCAGTTTAAAAAACATATAAATAAATGCAGTTAAAACCATCTTTTAGTTCCAAAAAGATGTATATACAAAAAATAACAAAGTGTTTGCAGCAAAATAATCCTGTGACATATATTTTTATAAGTAAAAAAACCTTTCATATTTAGGATATGCATAGATCATAACCCTTGAAGAGAGATAATCTATAACACAATCCTTTGAGTTTATGACTTAAAACCGCTTATGGAAAATACTACTTTATTATAATAAAAATAAAGTGATGAAAACTAATAAAACACTTATATATTAGTAATATCACTTAAAAACTACAAATATATAACACTTGGACTGACAAACCATAAAGAAATATTAAAATTCCCATATGACAAGATAAAATTGAGGCAAATAAGGTACCAAAGTCATACTGGGGGTAAAACTCAAGCTCAAAAAGTCTGAATAATGTTGAATTCTTAACACTACATATTATTTCTAGTGATCACAGTATCTCTCAAACTAAAGTTATACGGGCAGTTGAAAAATAATTACTCTTCTATAGAACAAGAACAAACACTATATTTAGAGTTAATATACATCTGATGACATAGAAATCCATAGTATTTTATATTTAGCATGAATGTGTATATATTTATCTGCATTAGCATGGCATGGAAGAGGAGGAAGTACAGAAAAAGCAGCATCATCAATGATAGTAAAAATAGCTTCAAATATTTATTGAATATTTGCTATACAAGATAGTACTTTTCATGCACTATTGGTTTAATTTTCCCCCTAAGTTTTTGGTAGATGCTACTATTTCTCATGTACAGTTTTATAGATTACAGAACACAGGGTTAGGTAAATTAGCTTTTGGGTATGTCAAGATTTTTGAAGGTTGTAAGCAAAGGAAAAATGGAATGAGTGGAAGAGGAAATCAAGTACTTTCTCCTGAGAAACTGTGAGAATGGAGCTGCTATTTCATGAGGTGAGATGCTTGGAGAAATTAGCAGTGTGGTTTCAATATGTTAACTCTAAAGTGCCTATTGGGCATATCCAAGTGGAAACTTAGCAGAGGACAGGAGGTGAGTTCACAGTGGGTAAGGGTAGGGACACTGAGAGGTTGGGAAACATGACTGTGAGAGTTTCTGGACATTCTCTTCTGATGACTTGAACCTCCTCAGCTAAATAGATATGAGTGGGAAGACATTTGAGGTTGCTGAGAAAGGAGAGTTATGAAACAAAAACAGAATTTATCTGAGACAAATAATTATATTTCTGGGCAGCAGTCAGGACCAATTTGAAGTTCACAGTTATTAATTTAAAGTGAGACTAGACAGCATCTTTGTTTGTGTGTGTTCAGAGTATAGTTTGATTTAAATGGGATCTAAAATTTTTCAGACAAGAAAAGTTAAGAGATGAACAAAGTATTTAAGAGTTTGAACAGGGGCATATTAACACTACTGATGGTGGTGATGCTGATTATGACAACAACAAAAGGTAACTTTACAGTGCATGCTATATTCTAGGAAGGAACGATTCTAAGCATATTACATTAATTATTTTTTTCTTTACAATAATCTTATATGGCATATTTAACTATTATTACTATTTTATTGATGAGTAAACTGAGGCAGAAAGATTAAACAAATTATTGAAGGCTACAGCTATTAAACAGAGAGGGCAGGATATCAGTCCTCTAATTCTGGATAATCTGACTCCATGCCATGAAAAACTGTACAAAATGTTGAATAAGGAGTAATTAAGTACATGAAGGATAAAGAAAATGAAATGGTAGGTCAATGGATTGTAGGACTTAGTGAATTAAAAAGGATAAAATGCAGAATTTGTGGGTCTTTGATGATATAAAAATTGGAAGTATTAGTTGGACAGTGTCATTCTTAGAATTAAAGATTATGAATTATGTTCATATTTGGAATAACAGAGGCTAGACTATAATCATGTAAAATGGTAGTTAATAATAATAATAGAGTCCCAGATCCCTAGAGGAAAAGAGACCAAGGAAATAAGAGACAAATGTAGTAGAATAATATCCATAGAGTTTTTACCCATACAGAACCAGTTTTAAGGAAAACAACACAGATACAGGTGTAACATATTCAGGGTATGAAGGGGTTGACATTCAGATGACTGGGGGATAGTGTTGCCCAATTTGGCAAATGAAAATACAGAATGTAAAGTTACATTTTAATTCATAAAAAATTATGTTTAATATAGTATGCCCCAAATACTGTGTGGAACATACATTTACCCCGCCCCCCAAAAGCACCGTCCAACTGAAACGTGTATGTTACTGGGCATTTTATATTTTATTTGGAAACCTTACTAATGGAGTAAGCAGCCTAATACAGAATTGTCTTATTCACAGTTTGAGTTCCTAAACTTGAAGTGTCTTTATCATTAATATTAATTTAGGCAAATAAAATGATGACTAAGTCTTACTAAGTCAAAAACATACCCCTATTTTATTCAATTAGAACAAATACATTCCATGGCCTTACAATATTGTATTCACAGGAATATATAAATGCATATGGAATTTTATGAAAGCAGAAATATTTTAAAAGCATAAATTGTGATCTAAAGTTCTATCACTGGTTATATATGTAATAATAATCTATCAATGGGCATGCTCCCTGATCATCTCTGTTGATTCAGTTTAGCGAATATGTTCAATTATGATGACAGGAAAATAGCTATGCATTATCATAAATCATCTTTCATCTTTGACATAAATGGAAAAAGATTCCTTTCAGTAATTCCACAGTTATATTTAAAACAAATTTAGCATTATGTTTGAAGTTATGCTTTTAAAAGCAGTAGACTCCATGGATTAGAATCAATGCTATAGTAATGTCCATCATTGAAAATGACAACATTTTTCTTGTTTTCTTCAATACATTTGCACTATTTCATCTTTATCTTAAATTCTTATTGAATTATGTAGACAAAATCAAGAAATTGAACAATGTATGTGTATAAGAACAGAAATCAAAATAATTTTAAATGAATTAAACTTATAAATATTTTCTAATTATTAGTCATATGGTGATTTTATAGGGCTCACACTCAGGATACTTTAAGTGATATTATATATTTTTTCCTTCATGAGATAATATAAATAACATGCATAGGAAATAAGCATAATGTATAGGAATAATGTATACATTATTATCCTATACCTATGTATTTTATCCTACATAATATATAGGAATATATACACAATACACGTGCATAGAAAATATACAGAAATGATATACTATAAAATATTTACAATATTTTAGAAAATTTAAATTCTAAACTTTTAAAGAAATCTTATATGTTTACATAAAATATTTATATATATATATAAATATTTATATATATTTCAGAGTAATCTCCTTTTTCAAATTAAGCCAAGAATAAGGATAAGGCTCAAAATGTGACAGTCTAATCAGTGGCAACTTTCTTCAAAGGAAAAGATATTCCTATTACTTCTGTGATCTTTTTACTAAAATAGCCTATATACTAAGAAGTTTGTATTTGGTACATACTGAACCATACTGTTTCTGTTTTTATTGTGTAATAACAGTCACTAAAGATAATTTTGTTATTGAAATCTCACTAAAACATTATTTAAAATATTGTTTAAAATGGATAAACTGAATATTACTACAGCTGAACAAGACAGATGAATAGGGATCAGACTTATCCTCCTAAGTGAATCAACCAAAAAACAGATCAAATAGTAAAGATATTTTTTTCAAGAGAATAAACATTATTCAATAAAAGATCATGATCCCTAAGAGACAGAAAATATTCTAGAAAAGAAAGTAAGCTCAATGATTTCCCTATCTTACTGCCAGATTGTAGCACAAAGAAAATAAACCCAGCCTGAACTGGCAGACTGTGATTAGAGAAAGTACAACAGATCTGATAATATAATGAGACCAGGATGGCTAGCATTCTCAGTACAGTATATTGATAATTAAAGAACTTCACAGAGAAAGAAACCTAGATTTTTGTTTTTATATATGTCAATTAAGTACTGGTCAGTGCATTTGTTTGAGAAGAATACCCACACATGACTATCTGAAATGTTTGCTAGTTAATATTGTGTCTCATTCTCCACTCTCTAGGGAAAGAAACAAAATGGGTGTGAAGAGCACAAGGGATTATGGTGATGGTGGACAGGTGAATTGGTGATGGGAATTTCATGGGGACAAGAAATATACACTGTACAAAAATAAAAAATAATGTAAGATATCTATATATATATATGTATTTTAAAAATAGTGTCTCATTCTTAAACAGAGCCAAAAATAGTGTCATTCTCCACCAGTCATACTGGAAGTCAGCTCTTGCCTCAGCTATAAAGAATATAGCACTGTTTATAGCCTGAATCTAGCACTGTTCTGGACTCATCAAAGATGTCTTAAAAATATGGCTCAAAAATATCAAATTCTTTCCCAGTAAGTAGTAGCCCACAAAAAGTTTAAAGATCATTTATAAGAGTACAAAATATCCAGCAGCTAACATGGCAAAGTCAGCATATCTGGCATGCAATGAAAAAATAATCAGACATGCAAAGAAACAGGAAAACACAATCCATAATGAAGAGAAAAAACAAAACTGCACCAATGTTAGATTTTTTTAAAGTGCTATTAAAACATTACAATATCACACATATTTGAAAAATTACATAAAGATATACAAGATACATAAAGATTCAAATTGAACTTCTACAGACAAAGTCTATAATGTGTGATATGCAAAGTATGCCCGATGGGAATAACAGCAAATTAGACACTCAGGATAGAAAAGATTATGAAATTTAAATAAACAAACCAAAATGAAACACAGCAAAACAAGAATAACAACAAAAATGAAGAGTGGTAGGCCACTGACTCTCATAAAAGTTTTGATGAACTATTTGAATATGTATAACTTTGATAAAAATGGAAACTAACAGAAAGATTTATATCCAGTACAGACTTTTAATTATAGCACAGTCATTTACTATAGCATTAATTATAAATTGATTCTTAAAGCAAAGAACATTTCACTATTTGTCCTTGCCACAATTTTCATTACCTACTGTATGATAGAGCTTGATATAAAGTTTTCTATACAGATATGCACATTTATGTATGGATTTAATGTGGAAGACACAGAATAAAATAATGACCCTTAATGTCCCCTAGGAACATCAGCTTGCCCTCTGCAGCAGAAATGACATATAACAAATCACACTAGAAATACAGTGTCATCATAAAAAGAGAAAGAAACTTTCCAGTCAGCAAAAATGGAATGCAACCTTATTGAGATGATTATCTTACCTAAAGAAAGAGTACAACAAACTGAAGAGGCCCTAAAAAACTTTGATTTATTCCTATCAGATGAATAAGCAAGAATCTGATTTTCATGCCTATTCCCATGTATAAGGCAGAGATGAATCAATGATTTCAAACTCTAATTTGAAAATGTCTGAAATGCCAATGATTTTGGAAAAACACAGAGGTACTTCCAATAAGATTTTACTATTTTTGACTCTGGACTACAAAACAGAGGTGACACAGAAATGAGAACAGCAACAAATATACATACACACTGGTAATCAATCAATCAAGAAACTAAATATTCTTTTTTTTTTAAAGATTTATTTATTTATGCATACAAGCACTGGGGTACAGGCCAGAGGTGCGGGGAGGTGAGAGAATCCACCAGACAGAGCAGGGNGCAGAACAGGCAGATCTACTGAAACACACTGCTGAGGGGAGCAGCGGGCCAGGCAGGAGAGGTCTGCCTGTGCTATGTGGGTCACCTCCCCAGCCGGCAGCAGGGATCGAACTTGTGCTGCAGTGGCTGCGGTTTGCTTCATAGTGTGTTGCTTAACCCACTGCGCCACCAGGGAGGGCCGAAACTAAATATTCTTAGCTACAAGTATTCAGCATACCAAATTTTCACTATGTATTGCTTAGAGCAGGTGCACAAGGCAATTATTTCCATCATATAGGTTATAATGACATTGTTCTGTCTCAGTTGCTTTGAATGTTGACATCAGCTTCTACTTTCTCTAATCATTAGTCAATTTAGCAAATATTTATTAAGACCTACTATGTATGAGTTGTAGCTATTACTCCCAAACTTACTCTCATATTAAACCATCTTCAGTCAAAATGGACAGTGTCCTTGAAAAAAGTCTTATTTCCACTTCCTCCTCATTCCCTCTATACCTCATAATGTGTTTGGCCATTAAACTATGGCATTTAATACTGTCAAAGTCCTTGAGGAAAGAGGAAAGAGGAACAGTTCTCTTTTAATTTCTAACCGAAAGTTCAATATTGCTAAAACTGTCTCTAAAAATCTTGTAGAATTTTCTCCTATTAAAGTTCCTACTCTCCAATTTACCTGAAGTAATTTAAAGGAATAAGTCCATAGAAATGCCAACCATTTGAGGTTTTTTTTCTTGTTCATTTTGAATTGGAATACTTAGTATCTCAAATGAATATTTAATTAGTAGAATATCAGAAATTGTTGCAAAAGGATTTCAAGCAATTTCTTTTTAGTGCTTTTGAGAGGGAGACTTGGAGGTGCCTCTTCCTTTACACTAAATGACAGAAGGATTACCTTTTTTCCCTTTAAGTCCAGCCTTGATCTTGTTGAATCTGGGCAAATATCTATTCCAACATTGGTAAGCTAAGCAAATAGTTTGATTAAGAATTACTTTAAGCACAATCTAAAAACAAGCATTCAGAGGATCTGATACCAAAATCTAAAAGGGTTAAACAGTAAATTGTGAGTGTATAAACAAATGGGAAAGTAAAAAATTGAAAAATATACTGCCATGTCTAAGAAATAATTAAGATAACTCTATGACACTAAAAAGTGCTAATATTCCAAGTCATGTATAATACACTGAAACCATAATTTGAAGATTTTAGAATAATTAACAAATTAGGAGAAAAGCTGACTTGTATATAAACAGGTTATCTACTAAATAAAATTTTAATTTAACACTACCAAAAAAGAATGCTTTGCTATCACAAGTGTTGATAAGTAATAAATCTAAAATTAAAGGCAAAAAATACAACCCAAAGTCACAATGCAACTGCAGAAAATCCATTAGATATATCTGGTTCTCTAATTGATATACAGTTTTTTAAAAGATGAACTTCCTAAATTTTACAATAACATTTATATTCACCCAAGGATAGAATATATTCAGCACATTGAAAAAATAAAAGATATACAAATACCAAACTCGAAGAAACAATAGAAATAATAACACACTTTTAGATAATGGAAATATAGATATATTCACTAACATTTGCTTAAAATAGGGTTTATTACATTTCTTCATATTGATTATCAGCTGACATAAGCCCAGATAAATAGGAGACAAAAAATAATAAGAGATTATTACCAATAACTATATGGCTACAATTTTGAAAACAAAATTTATAAATCCCTAACAATGCATCTCATAAAAATTAACTCAATAAGAAATGAAGAGTTTGAGTAATCCTATGCACATAACTGATAAATATTACCTTTTCATGTTGATTAAAGATGAAAAGGAAAATTTCAGACAGTTCTGTGAAATGCTGGTACAGCTTTTACTTCCGGGTCACTAGAACATTATTAATCAAATTTGTAATAGTCTACTATCATGATTCTTTAATATAACTTTAGATTGACATAATTATTTATTAACATAAATTTTTAGTGAATACTGTTTACTTTTCCAAAGAGGTCATAATTAACATTAAAATGTTAACCAGTAGTTTAAAAATCTCACTGCCACTGCTTTAGTTGATGGGTTTCTTATCAGAAAATTATAAAAACTTCCTAAATGGAGCCTCCCTGATGGCATAGAGTTTAAGTCTTAACACTATCTTGCTATCACAGCTGAGGCCCGAATTGCATCCTTAGTCAGAGCGCTGACCCACATACATGGTGCAGCAGACCTCTTCTGTCTTATGTGTGTATTTCAGTGTAGTTCAGTAGATCCACCTATTCTGCGCCCCATTCTGTTTCTGGTGAATCCTCTCCTCTCCCAAGCCTCTGGCCTAGACCCTTGGTCTTGTATGAATGAATAAACAAAATCTTTAAAAATAAATAAATAAAAAGCTTCCTAGATGACTTTTTGCCAGATACGATTAATAAATATTTCTACTAATTAATCAGACATTTTTAGAAATTTACCTTGAATTATAGGTCTAGAATAATTTTAATCCATTAAGATATTAGCCATTTCTAGACTCTAATGATATGTGTTTTGATTGCCTCAGGTCTATTTCTTTTAGAACAATAAAAATATGTTCATAAACAATATAAAGTATTTTACAAAATAATACAAAAGCAATATATATACATACTCTTTTGTATACAAAAACATATGCATATATAGAGCAATATAAATGTATGTATAGACAGTTTCAAAATTTCTCAAGAAATATAAATTATTATTAGTAAATCAATAAAATTCAATATATTTTTTGTACAAAATATCAAGTATATTCATTTATTACTTCATTACCAGATACTTCAAGGATAAAATTAATTCTTGGAGGAAATAAATGGAACACTTCTGCTTACTTATTAAAAAACTCTAAGATGCATTTTTATTGGCAGAATACTATTATTTATAAATCTAATATTTATGAACAAAAACTGAATAAATCTTTATATAATCTAGTGTAAAATATAGTGTTAGTCTTTGGGTTATGACATGACTCTGAAGAAAATTATAAATATAAACACATTGGAAATTAAAAAGAAACACACACAATGTATACATACATCTCAGCAGTTGATTAAAAAATTTATCTTTTAATATGTATCATAATACACACCAATGGCTCTTAAAGCTACATTGAAGTTTCCTTGAAAAAAATTTAAATTTAATGTTAGTAAGATTCTTCTATAACCAAACTGTGAAACTCTTTGGATATTTTTTATGTAGTTAAAGCCAAATTTAACAATGTGATTCTCCATTCTACTGTTATCAGAGAAACATGAAAAAAAATTCAAAAATGTATTTGAAGACAAAATTTCCTTGCAAAGATAGACCAAAAAAGTAAGGGCAATACCTCCAAGGAGCACATAAATACATACTCAACACACAGTGAAAATGACTTAAAATAGTCCTTTAAGTTGGAAAGCCTATATTCTCCACACAGGATGATTAAAGGGAAAAAGGTAAAGACTCCACTGATAAATTGTATATGCACAAAAACATTTTCAGTTTTCTATTTGGTTATTGAATAAAAAGAATTTTTGAAATTAAATATTTGGTGACCAACAAATTAACATTTTTACTATTTAGTTAATGCTAAATGGTTTTCTTAATAAAAAAATACTCTCAGCAAAAAAGTTTAAAATATTAAATTTAAAGTTTAGAGACTCTGAATTTAAATGTGTCCCAACATCTATGATATAATGATATCCTATATATCAAATCAAATTAGTACAAAATGAGATGACTCTTTCATCACAGTTAAAAAAAAAAAAAACACCTGAGTAAGAATAAAGGTATTAAAGGTATTGCAATGGTAACTCATAGCAATGCAGATTTATCTTACACTGAGATTTTAATATGGTATATAATCAAAAGTATGTTTAAGAAATGACTTGTTATTTAAAATAACTACTAAATTTAAAAACTATCACACCTTCCTTTTCCTGAAAAGTGCACTTGCTTGGATATAAAGATATTTCTTTAGTGTGTAATAACCATTACTATATCTAAGTAAAGAGTACAGTAAGAGAAATTCTGCAATTGCCACATTATGCACAAATCTTATTTTAAATAAGTCTCTTATGAATACTAATCAGTTCCTATTCTGATTTAAACACCAGCTTTTGATGCCTCACTGTCTATGATAATGTACTTTGATTTTCTTGAGTTTAAATACTACATATCTAAGCAAAAATCCATTTTGTCATATCACATATGCCATAATTTTAAGTAAAAAATACAATGTAGTATTTTACTTGTACAATGGGTAGACTATGTATTTCTCATAATAAAAACGCATATTCTAAAGAAGTAAATCTATTCTGTTATTTTCTTTACCAAAGCTTTGCCCTATTCCATCTTTAATGTAAATGCATTGAAAAATATAGCTGCAGCTGCATACTTGAGTTAGCAGCCAGTTACTGGAGAAATTGACAAGCTGATCATAAAATTTATATGAAAATTAAATGTACAATAATAGACAAAAAAAGAAACAAGAACATAAAATAATTCAGTGGAAGACTTAAATCTCCAATTTCAAACCCCACAACAAAGCTACAGTAATCAATACAATGTGGTACTGACCAAGGATAGATGTGGGTCAGAGGAATAGAACTGAAAGCCTAGAAAAATCCTTACATTTATAGGCAATTGAGTTTCAACAAAGTTTGAATATAATAAACAGGAAAGAATAATCTTTTCAATCAATGGTTCTGAGACACTGGATATCCACATGCAAAAGAATGAAATTGAACAAAAATATTATTCAAATTAGAGCATAGATTTAAACATAACTAAAACTATGAAATTCTTGGATTAAAAAATAGAAATAAATCTTTGCAGCTTTGGGTTTCTAAACTATATTTAAAGCACAAGTGACATATATATATACACACATACACATACCTCAGTTCATCTATATTTCAATGTATATATTTATTAAATTATTAAGTTCAAAATTTAAAAGTCCTTCAAAGGACACCATCATAAAAGTGAAAAGTTAACCCTATAAAATGTGAGAAAATGTTTGTAAATTTATACCTGACAAATATACCTTTAATTCAAAATATATGAAAAATTCTTACAATGTAATAATAATGAAAACTAACTCAATTTTAAAAGTCTGCAAAAATCTGGGCCTGCCCTGGTGGCGCAGTGGGTTGAGCGACGCACAATGAAGCAGACCGCAGCCACTGCAGCATGAGTTCGATCCCTGCTGCCGGCCAGGGTGGGGACCCACATGGCNNNGCAGACCTCTCCTGCTGTGCCCGCTGCTCCCCTCAGCAGTGTACTTCCATTGATCTGCCTGTTCTGCATCCTGCTGCCTGGTGGAGTCTCTCACCACCCCCACGCCTCTGACCTGTACCCCAGTGCTTGTATGCATAAATAAATAAATCTTTAAAAAAAAAAAGTCTGCAAAAATCTGAATAAACATTATTCCAAAGGAGATAAATAGCCAAGTAACACATGAAAGAATGCTAACTCAATACCACCATGTCTTCACACATACTAGGATGGCTACATCAGAAACCCAAACAGTAGCTAGTACAGGTGAAGATTTAAAGAAAGTAGAACTTCATACATATCTGGTGAGAACATAACATTGCACAACCAATTTAGAAAACAATTGGGCATCCCCTTAAAATATTAAAGAGTTACTATAGGACCCAGAAATTCCACAATTATATATAAACCTAAGCAAAACTGAAACATATATTCACAAACACTTGTACATGATATATAATACCAAAAAGTAAAAACAATTCAAACATCTCATCGACCCATTTATGGATAAATAAAATATATTATGTCTGTACAATGAAATATTATTTACCAATACAATATAAAGTTTTTATAATGCTACTGCATAGATGAACCTTGAAAAATTATGCTAAATCAAACAAGTCAGTCACCAAAAAAAATCCTGTATTTTGTGTGATCCCATCTATATTAAATGATGGGTATAGGCAAAAAATAGGAAACAGTGATAGTTTTGCAGAGTGGGAGAAATGAGATAACAGAAGTGACTACTATTAACTATGTTCTTTTTTTTTTCAAGGTGATAATGAAAACATTCTGAAATTAAATTGTGATGATATTTGCACAACTCTGTTAATGTAATAAAAATCATTGAAATGTACATCTTAAGTGGTGAGTCAAATGGTATATGAATATATCAGTGTTGTTTTTTTCAATGTCCTTCTCATTATCTTCCCACAAAAAAATAATGCACCTACAATACACCAAGCACCAGAAATATAAATTTGGGATTCCTTCAACTACAACAAATTCTTACCTATAAATATCAAATCCTTTGGAATTCATCTCAGCAATATTTTTAAATTCAGTCCTACTTTTCTCTATACCCACTGCCTCTGCCTCAGTGGTCACAATTTATTGTCTAAGAAATCACATATTTCCAAAAAAGTTCTTGCTCCTAATCAGTAGTCTACTCTCTCCAACACAGCTGCTCACTGCCTATACTTGTCTTCCTAAATCACATAGCCCCCCATTGCTCCCAGAAGATCAAAATCTTTACTACAGATAGAAGGTTCTTTTCAACCTGATTTCACACAATAAATTAGCCTAATATCCCTGCAATTTTCCAACCATTTCAGTACACAAGGTAATCTTTTAAGCAACTTGCTGCACTTTTGACACAGTATGCTCTTTATGCCTTGATAACTTCATATAATACATTTCCCGTACCTTTCACCTACTCTGCCTGATTAATGTTTATTTCTCTCTCAAGACCCAAGTTGAAATGTCACTTTTCTATGAAGTCCTCCAGGACACACCTTAAGCATAGTTAGTGGCTCCTTTCCTACATGGGAAGAATTTTATTCATCTTTATTATAGTCTGAACACTATTGTATTATCATTTGTTTATACATCTGTCTCTCTCAGTAGACTGTGACCTTAGCAATGGTGCTCTTATTCATCTTTGATTTTCCATTCCATCTACCACAAAGCTTGTTATATCAGGAAATGCTTATTTAATATTTATTAAAGCATAGACTATATAAAGAAGTAATAAATGTGTGTACATATGCATTTACTTCGGGGTGAATGGAGATTTTTAACATTAAGGGAAAAAATCCTTCAAAAGCCTGGCAACAGAATTCACCCAGGTTTAGCACAGCATATTAGAACTAGAAGGACTTTTTGCCACATTAACTTGATAAAGTCAAAGATGTTCTCTAGGACTCTTAAAATTCTACCGTAAGTTAAAAATTATTTTAACCCACCAAAGAAAATATTTGGCAAAAACTTTCTTGTTAATCAAAAATTAACCAAAATGAAAAGATGCTTTCTGCTACTGATTTTAAAATGATACCTACATTATCTAAAATAAAAATGTACTATAAAGGAAATATGCTAAGTTAAATACTGCTAAATACTGTTTAACAGGAAATGTAAAAACTAAATTTGTAGATTCAAAGGTTTATTATAGTGAGTCATAATGATTTTCCAATAATATGTTTACATTAATTAGTAATGTCATGTATTTTCGGTTGATAATTATATTCTCAGCAGATACATCTTAGATAATTAGTACAGATGTCATTACTGTGATATATATGTACATATACATACATCATTGTGGTGTATATCACATTCTGTATTTGCCCCAACCTGTCTTTAAAATTTTAGAGAGATTTGATTGAAATTTTAATAATACATAAATATATGGGTTATTTACCAAAACAGAGTATACTTAGAGAAAGACAACACAATGAGTAGCTAAAAATATGGAAGCTTTAAAGAAGATTCTAGTTTAAAATACAGGGCTGTTTTTAGTCAGATAAAATGATAATAAGTACAATCAAAATACTTGAAGGTTTTAAAAGCTAAACATTAGATATAGCAATTTGTTTTAGACTCTAGTATTTTCAATTGCATAGTTAAGTGTTTTCTTGAAATTAACTGTACTACTACGATAATGTAAATTAGTAACTACAATGTTAAAACTTCTTTTAAAGATTTTGGAGTGATTAGTAAAGAAAGATATTTTTAAGTGCCCAATCATAAAAATAAAATTGGCCTGCCTTATTTAATGACCCCATGAAAGTCAATAAAACAACAAAGCACAAATCTTGGAAATATATACATATTTGTGCATACAATATAGGTTATTAAAACATATCTATATGTAAAACAAATTTAGCTACTAAATCAGAAAAACTAGGGGCTCTTCAAAATTTCTTAAGAAACTTTCCAGTTCTTCTCACATCATGAACTAAAATAAATAACCAAAGAGAATCAAAACATCAGCAAACTATATAACTCAAAATATTTTTCAAAAAATCTACAATTACATGCTTGGAGTGACAAAATGTTGGTGTTTTTATGTGTCATATGCCAATAATTTAGTTGCATTAAAAATAATACGGGAGTATAAATCTTTCACCTCAGCCTCAAACATCATTCAAATGGAAATGTACATACCTGCCCACACCAACCATATTCCAGCATTGCAGAATTGGCGAATATAATGCTTTCAATATTCTGAATATGCGTGTGACCCTGTAGATTCATTCAGAAGGAATATGTTATTTTTCCTCTTCAAAGAGTAGTTACCAACTACAACTTCTTACTGAGACGTCAACACTGTCACAGCCCAAGCTTTGTTGTAATGTTGTGCTCTTACAGCTAAAAACCTGTTGATAATGAACCTGAACCCATTATTTTGAGTCAATGAATTGAAAGAAATAGGGCAAAGAATGAAAGCCACAGGGCCAATTATGAGAATTCTTTGATGTATTACTTGCTAGTACCCACCATATCACTTTATGCCTTTGTCTTGATCCCCTCTGTTACTCATTAATTATTCTGGAAGGGTTAAAGTTCAGAGAGCTAATTGCACGAACCGTCTTTCTTGGTAGGGATTCTCCTTACTCTGACACTTTCCCCAACTGTGCCCAGCCACCTTGCATTATGCCAATTAACCCAATTCTTGGCATTTTTGCTTGGTCTTCCAGTTGATTTTCTTTGCCTAAAATATTTTCACTGGATTACCTACAGAATAAATAAAGGCAACTTTAAGATTTGGCTGAAACTTATTTCCATGATATAATTTGTTTCTGAACTTCTAGTATTACAACGAAATTTTCTTCTGTACTATGTTATAACCCAGAATTTATAACAAATAAAAATGTTTTAACAAATGAATTACTGAACATTTAGCAATATTAAATTATTTATTTCACCCTCCCACATTGAATCACAGTCCATTCTAAAATAATGACTTTTTGCACATTTGTCAGCCAAGATCTGAACTGAGAAGATTTAATTTTTTATCTGATGTATGGTGAAGTTTCCATAATATATGAACTAAACTCAATATTATCAGGACATTTAAAGGAAACTGGTGAATCTATACAGTTTCTTCAAATTTTTAATAATGACCAATTCTAAAATACAGTTCCAAATATAATAATTATGTCTTCCTAGCATATATAAGGTATAGTATGATCCATTGCTTTCCATGTATTTCATTTTCAATAAGTATCTGGCAACTGTTTGAAGACATATATTTCAGAGCTATACACTAAGCACTTGTTTTCAGATATTACAATTGTTTTCATGAATAGGCAGTCACTGAGTTTAATGCATAGCAAGTATTTGATGCTGTCTTCTCTGTAGATAAAGAGTAAATTTGTTGAAAAGGATATCTGCCATCATCAAACTTTAGGTTAAAGGCATAGTCAAAAGAAAAATAAACACTAAGATAAATATCAATAAACAGATGCTAAATTGAAGGAGGAGGTACATTAACATATAGAAACATCAACTAAAATAAAAAGTGTTGGCACGCAAAGAACTGGTTAGAGGGAACAGCATATGCAAAAGCTACTCATTAGAAATAAGCATGCTGAGTTTGAGGAACTGAATTAAAGTCAGTTTGCACTATAGTAAGAGGGAGAAGAATGGCTTGGGACTAGATTAGGTAGATAGATAGGAACCAGATCATGCAGAGTATTTTAGATAAGAAGTGATATTTTATTTAAGTAACAATGCATATGATGTGATTGATTTTTGTACTGCTGAGAAGAATATATCAAAGAGTTTTTAAACTAAGAGAGAAATGAAGCCAGGAATCATTTTTTGAGTAGAAATTCCATAAATCTTCATATTTCTCTGTGGTAGAAAGAGTTCTTGTAACATATCCATTAAACTTTACTTAAAAGTCTAATTTATAGATCTAGTTTGACCACATGGGTTACATTTGTTTATCTCCACTAAGCAGATGATAGAACCCCATATTCCACATAGTAAATGTGACAAAAAAAAAAAAAAAGACCAATAACTTCTTGGCTTAAAAAAAAATGTTTAAAAAGCCCAAAGTATACAATTGTTGAATAAGATTTTTAAAGTTTGTTTATAGATTTTATTAAATGTCACTAGAATGAAATAAGCCCAAGATGAAGCTAAAATGAAATTATTAACTCCAGGGAAGTTAGACCAATCATTCATTCAAAGTGACATATATAGAAGTCACATTTAACTGGAACTATGTATAAAATGTGTTTAGTTAGTTCATTCACAGTGATATCAATGACAGAAATTTTCAGATTGACCTTTTGATAAAGCTAACACAAAAATAACCAACCATGACTCCAAAGTTATTAAATATATCCTTTTAACCTCTCTTTCATAAGATGCTCTAACATTAACATTAGGGCGGCAAAAATAGTTCCATGATTTAATTGACTCTTACATAACATCTGTAAAAATACATCTTTCAGATCCTGTGGCTTGCCTACTTCTCATTTTTAGAATGCCAATTATACTCCTTTAAATTTAACTTCTCTCACACATGATTTATTAAGATACTTAGCTATTTTTCTCAATAAAAAATTGAAAGTAATTTATAGTTTGTAAAAGTATTTTCATTCTAATGATTTTTCTCATTTCAAGTTTCATACTTGAAGAGAGGTGTTCTACATTGAACTTAGCCTTCCCTTCCCATACATAAAAGGACTTACTTGTTTCATTCAAATTCCCTTCATCTCCCTTAGCCCATTTGTCAAACTATTATTTATCTCTATCTCTCTACTTCTAGCTAGTCATGTATAGGAAACATGCATAAGAAAACATATTTAGAATTAGGGAATTTGATAAAGGTCAACAATTGTTTCCCAAGTTGCAATGCTATAAGAACCATATTTTCCCCAGTGGATTGTTAGCCAATGCAAAAATGACTATATCAATATGTGAGAAAGTTGAATCCTACTTTAAGGAGTCAGATTCTAACTTCTAGTAGGATCTTAACTCCATATTCAACAAGAAAGTAGAAGGTATTGCTGATTCATTATTTTTAACTTCCCTCCCCTATTTGTAAGCTACTAGTAAATACTTATACTGAAAAGAATGAAAATTGTTTACTTATGTAATTTCTGTACTCACATATGCTTGTTCAATGTCCTAATTTTTCCAACGTATACCCCTTTACATACATCTCTAGGTGATAGTTCTGAGTCTGCCAATTGTTAGTATCCTCAACTGAGATATAAGCAGTAGGCATACACATACATATAAATATTAAACACATATCTTTTTATATGTAAATATAATATGTATTCTATACACACATATACTCAGAAATAGAAACAGAGATAATTAAGTGAGAAGATGGGGCAGGGGAGGATATAAGACATACTGGGAGGAAAATTTACTAAGTACAAGGCTTTGGACACATTCAACCTTGGGTGCAAGGCTCAGTTCTGTACCTAATGATTATATAAAATTAGAAAAGTTAATTACTGTCTTCTATTATTGATCTTTTCAGGCATAAATGTTCAGTCAACTATAATTTCACCACAGAGCATTATCCCAGACCAATATTTCATTGTAAATTTGGCATATATTTGCTTTAATCTATATTAATGAGAAATAATCTCTATCCTCTGAACCTATAATTACTCAATAGTATTTATCAAAGAAAAGCATGGGCATATTTAATTAGTAGTATCATGCCTAAATCTGAAATTATGATGGATTAAAAAGTAGTAAAGAACTAGTACTATAAACACGATTACTTAAGACTGAAGAATTGTAGGATGAATGTATACTTAATCAGAAGAGCAGTCAGTGGTAGCTTTTGAGGAATAACAAAATCAAAGCTCTAAGCCAAGAATGTAAAGTGTCAGAATATGCAAGATAATAGGAAAGAGTTGACTCTTAAATCATTAAGTGTTTATAGTGGCTTGGGCAAGAAGTTAGACAAAAGTGTTTACTGAATGACTATGTGTCATAAATCACAGTCACTGACATTGGTGAGGAAACAAGGAAAAAATAAACATTAGCCTTACAGGCTAAAAAAGATAATCCTATGTATCAAGGAGTATAAACATATCTTAAAAAACTAATATAAGGCAGCTGTGGCTACTGGAAATGGAAATTCAATGATAACTTAGCAGATGATAATTATCTCCAAGGGTGGGAAAGACTAAGGAAAGTATCTTTGAAGAAGGACCATCAAAGCTAGGCCATGAGGACAAATAGATGTTGACCACTAGTTGTGGGGGAAAGAAGCACACAAATAGGAAAATGTAGACAGCTGATTTATAAAAAAGAGGAGATATTAAATTTTTCCTCCGTCCTAACAAGGTTCCCTGGAAATTCTCTTCTATTACTAGGTCCAGGTGGCCAAGATTTGAATCAGTAAATTCAGCCCTTTGAAAAGAGGTCTTTAAATATAAGGACCAGTATGGCTTTTCTTGGATGTGTCAAACCATCACAAGGATAGCAGCTGAAATCTAGTATGCTAGTCTCCAAAAACAATGTCTCACCACTGGGACAAAAGGTAAAAATACTAGAATTTTTGATACTTTTTTTATCTCAAAGACAAAATGTAAAACTATTTCTATCCCAAATTGTACACACACAAACACACATATAATCTACATATATAAATATACATGTCAGTACAATATTATGAATATGAATTTTAAAACACAATAAAATATATATAATCTGCAGGTATCAAAAATATTTTAGTATTAAGAGTGATGCAATGTTAAAAGCTTGGAGAAACTATTCTAGAAATATAAAATGTTGACTTAAAAGATTACACACAGCAAATACTCTCCCACAACATTATGTGTTAAAATAATTCTCCAGGGATATTCATTATATAGATCAGAATTGTGTATGAAGCACTGAATGATATAATAGGAAGAATATTAGCATCTTTTAAGAGTGGTTCTCCTCTCTGAATTCTCTTGGGCAGAGCTTTCAATTGTAAAACCTATTAAATGGTGTAAGATTCTAAATAAAAGTAAATATTGTATTATGAAATAAGTTACTTATCCATATAAATTCAGAATGATATATTTCTCCATTTTTTTAACTGAGTGAGGTCTTCACTAATGGGATATTCTTAATAGAGGCAACTCATAAACATTTGTAATGTCCCTTCTGCCAGAAAATTGACATCCTTTATTTACAACATCTTTTTTTTTCCTAAGATTTATGTATTCATATAAGAACTGGGGTATAGGCCAGAACTGCAGGGGGCGAGAGGATCCACCAGAGACAGAGTGGGGAGCAGAACAGGCAGACTGGCTGAAATACACTGCTGAGGGGAGCAGCGGGCAAGGCAGGAGAGATCTGCTGCGCCATGTGTGTCCCCTCCCTGGCAGGGCAGCAGGGATCGAATTCCTGCTGCAGTGACTGTGTTTTGTTTCATAGTGCTTCACCACTGTGCCACCAGAGGAGGACCATATTTATAATATCTTTCATAGGAGACTACAAAGAGATTCATGACTGTATAAAACAAAGATAATTGGCTTCCAAATGAATGTAAAAATTGACTGAGTTGCACTTTAAATAAAAAATATTTCTAACTTGAAATTTAAAAAATAAGAACTCTAATCATTTAATCTTACAAAAATCCAAGATTGAAAATCTGTCATGTTCCAAATGACTCTTTTCATAAACATATCTGTTTAGTTGTATAGAAAAACAATTGTTCTGTGAAAATTCCAGCGAAAAACAATTTTATAACTACACTAAAAAAAGACAAATACATTCATCCACTTTAATCAATAAGCTAAACTGGCCTGACTGAATTTCTACAACAAAATAGCTGCTAGGCTAGTATTTTGATGCCAACTTTAGCCTGGGGCAAATTTTTATTCTGACCCTGTTTGCTCAGGAAAGTGGGGTTTTAATGCAATCATTGTCAGACCTTTGTCTCCAGTAGAGCTACTGGATCCCCCATAAAGACATATTTTAAACTTTCACGGGCCTTTTTTAACCTACTAACAGTGCTTTCAGAGACCAGATCACATCCCAGTGTCTCTAATGAATTTCCCTGTTAACCCAGAATGCATTCTTTTAGTTTGTCATAAGATTCAAGTAGAAAGAATAAATGGCAGAAGTTAGACATTAGTGTTTTCTTATATTTTTCTTCTTTTAATACTAGTGACAAGTTGAACTTCACCTAACTGACAAAGCCTGCAGACTCCATTCAATTAGCTTTAATAGGATTAAAACACTGCTGTGGATCTGCAGATTTAAATAGACAAAAATCTTGACAAATACAGCTTTCATATATCTGATTAACACTAAAATAAATATGTTACCTGAGGCAAATAAGCATAAACTGATATTTTAGCATTTTACATTTAAACTAGTGAAGTTTCAAGACCCAAAGTAAGAAAAATTAAAAATGTAAATTAATTAAAGTTTACTCAAAATAGCCTTTCTTAGAAATATTCTTTTGACTCACAATCAGTCATAACTAAAGGAAATACCTAGCTCATTAGTAAAATTAATTGTTTGAGTTGGGCAATCACCACCAATAAGCACATTCCCTTGATGGTGACTACTGCTCCTTTATTCATTTTCTTTTAAATGAAAAAAAAAAAATGCAAACCATCTCAATAGTCACTGTGAGATTGGATCCGTAATCCTGTGTCCAAAAAGTATACTACAGAAATAAGTATGATCATTATTAGAAAATCAGTCAACTTCCATAAACTATAAATAAAAAGCAGGTTAAATAAACAAACCCCAACAAATACCTATCCTAATTTAAATTTTACCTATCCTAAGATTTTACCTATCCTAAGAAAGAATAGATTAACCATACTTTAAAAAAATTTGCATCACTTTATTGGCTTATGTACCTGACCAATTAACATTTACTGAGTACATTTTGAGTTAAAATATTAGCTGATTTAACACTTTGAAGTTTCAAAGAAAACAGCAGATTTGAATTATGTTTGCAAGGGAAAATTTACTAGTAAGAGTTAATAGGTAACAGTCAGAAAACCAGGGTAAGATGATATGCAAAGTCTACAGTGTGATCTATGGAGTCTATATGCTTGAAAAATGGAAAATAAAATACAAATCTACAAATACAGTTCATAGTGTTTATAGAAGAAGTCTTCACTTTTAAATCAAAAGAAAAGTTCTCAAGGACACAAAAGTGAGGTAGAGAGAGAATAAAATCAGAAGGCAACAAAATGGGCCAAAAAAGCCTCCAGAAAGAAAAATAATGAATGCAGAATTTTGAGAACTTGAGACTTTGAATTCTGAAGATTAAATTTATCTAATCTGTAATTTGTCTTTACTACTTTCCTTGTTACATGGTTTTAAAGTGGATTTATGTATAAAATAATCTCCCACTGCTTTGTAGAAAAATTCCTATCCTTTTCCCAACTGTTATGATTATTGATGTCTGAAGCTCTGATAGTAAAACAAGATCTAAGTAGATATTAGAAATATATATTCATAGTTAGATATAAATAGGGGAAATACTTTTAAAAATTTATACAGAAATAATCTCAGGTGGTTTTGGTTATATCGTTTTACTTTCTGATATAATAACTTTTTAAAGGTGGTCTCAAAACTTTTATATATGAGATTTTGTTGTGGTTTTGTTAAATTTTCCATTTCCTCCCAGCTATACAAACTGATAGAATTTATTAAGAAAGTGAGGTGAGTTTACAAAAACAGTGAAAGAAAAATTTAAAAGCATAAGGGACAAATATAGAAACCAATGAGACAGGGTAGAGATCTTCAAAATAATATATGAAATACTTTTAAATTCTTTAAAAGGGTAGAAAAGGACATACATAATCTTGATTCCTGAATGTGAAATCATAAACACAACAGATAATTTGCCCCCAGCATCTGGTAACCTGAGCAGTTTTATAAAACTCAAAATTAGTTTGAAGTCAGATGGGTAAGACCAACTGCTGTTAATGTGATTACTTTTTTCTCATTATGCTGAGGTCTAGACTAGACTTCAGGTTTTAGCTTTCCATAAGCACTAAGATGTGATGAAAAATGCATTTAAAATTTAGAAATACAATTTTTAATCCCATTTTATTGGTATGTAGTAGCTTTACAGATTATCAAATGCAAGGATGATTATACATTACTCTTATTTTTTATTCCGTTGTAAATTTACTGTTCATTATTATAATAGCACCAGTATTATAGAATGAGCTCACCACACCTAACCTTTATGCCATAAATTGAAGTTAAATTGCAAACTCCCATCAGATGTTAATTAAACTGATTATCACTGATTTTATGTAGCACATTGTGCTTTAAATATATGCTTGGGATAACCAGCAGATGAATTGCTACTTATAGATACTAATAATGAGGTTGTTGGTTATTTTTTCAACTTTAATTAACAGGTGTAATACCCACTTGCAAAGATATCATTAAAATGGTATACAAGATTTACAGAATTTATAATATAGTTGGTTACTTAATATTCCTTTTAGAGTTTGACCTTTTCAAAATGCAGTCTAATATTTAGCCATAAAACCATTGAATTTTCAAAACTTTGTTGCCTTAACTCACTTTAAAACCTATTTCATCTGTAGAGTTCCTATTTTATTGAAGGAAAAAAAAAACATTTCACTAATTCCACTATACCAACTGCAAAAACAAAATAAAATTGTGTACTTCTGGTTTCTAGTCTAGAATGTAAGTGACTTAGACGTTTTAAAAAAAATCATAAAAAGGAAACTACAATACAAAGTGTTACCTCCTACTGACAGATGAATACAAAGACTCATGGATGGCTTTGATTAAATATTTAAGTAGAAACTTTCTTGAGAACCAGTAGAATACAGAATCCTAAAGTGTAATTGACAAATTGCTGGAGGCCCAGTTAAGACATGATTGAGATTTAAAAGAGTTACAATATCCTAACCTACTTGGGAGTAGAAAATATATAGCCTCGGCCCCATCAAGCCATTCTGACCTACCTGAAGTACATAAAAGTGAAGACTGAGAAGCTCTGAAGTTCACCAAAAGACTAATGCCAAATAACAGGTGTATAAACTGCTTCCCTTCCTCCCACAATTTACCAATACATTACTAAAGGTATATATACAGTAGATTCGTTCACCCATACATCATGTGCACTTTTTAAAAAAGAATTTCAAGGCATGCTAAAAGGTAAGAAAACACAATTTCCCAGATGTTTATTATCTCAGTGTCAAATACAGCATAGAAGTTGGAATCACATGATGAGGATATTTTTTAAAGTATGACTAATAAGCTAAATGTTTTGTTAGAAAAAGCAACATATGGGAACAGAGGGACAATGTAAACAGAGAGATAGAAATCCTAAAAAAAGAATGAAAAACGAATGCTAGAGATCAAAGAAACTAATAGAAAGGAAAAATGCCTTTCACAGTCTTCTTAGTAAACTGTGCATAACTGAGAACACAAATCTCCGAGTTTAAGGATATAACAATATTAACGTCCAAAACTGAAAAGGAAAGAACAAAAACTTAAAAAAAGGAAAAAGCAGAACAGAATATTTAAGAACTGTGGGACAATTATAGGAGCTAGCTGTAATATAGATGCAATGAAAATATCAAAATCAGGAGAAAAAGAGAAGCAGAAAAAATACTTGAGCCATAACTGAAAATTTCTCCCCAATTAATGTCAGACAGCAAGCCACAGATCAAGGAAGCTTAGAGAATACCAAGAAGGATAAATGTTTAAAAGACTACACCTAGGCATAATATATTTAAATCATATGAAATTAAAGATGAGAAAAAGTCTTGAGCGAATAAAAGAAAATAAACTAAGATGAAACCTGAAAAATTATCCTTCAAAAACAAAGGAAAAATATTTTCTCAGATAAGCAAAATTTGAGGGAATTTGTTGCCAGAAGACATGCCCTGGAAGAATGTTGTTATTTAAGTTGATAGAAAATAATATATGTCAAACACATGGATCTACATGAAGAAAGGGAAAACAATGAAGAAAGAATAAATTAAGGAAAAATAAAAGCTGTTGTTTTTCTTATTTGTAATTAACAAAAAAGTATATTTGAAATAGTAATAGAAACAATGAATTGACTAGGTATGTTGTATGTGTGTCTATGCTTGCAAGACACAAGTTAAATGGATGACAGCAAGATAAAAGGGATGGGAGAGAGGAAATTAGAATTATTTTGTTACTATTAGGTACTTGCTCTACTGTGAAATAATAGAATTATTTGAAAGTGAACTTGGATTAGTTATAAATGTATATTACAAACTCTAGGACAAACATTAAAAAGTATAATGGGTATTGAAAGAAGGGAAATAAAAAAATGCTCAATGATACGACAAACAGAAAAAGAACGTAGGACAAAAAACAGGAAGAAAGAATAAAGACAAGAAATGCAACTTAAAAATAATTAAATGGTAGATGGACATTATACAGTATGTAAATAAAAGTAAGTGAATTGTACCAATACTAATCAATAGAAAGTGGAAATATGTATAACTGCATACAGACTGCAAAGAAAGTTATCAGATAGAGACATTATGTAATGATAAAGGAATTAATTCTCTAAGAAGACATAATAATCCTTAACCACCTGAGCCTAACTATAAACTACATGAGGCAAAATTTGATAGTTTCAAGGAGGATTTAAAGAATCACGATTTACGGTAGACTTCCTTTATATAAACAACCAGGCTGAAGAAGAAGAAATAAAGAAAACCTACCCTTTATAATCGAAACCAAAAAATTTAAATACTCGGAATGAATCTAACAAAAGAGGTGAAGGACCTTTACAAAGAAAATTAAAAACATTGCTAAAAGAAATAGAAGAAGATACACAGAAATGGAAACGTATCCCTTGCTCAAGGATTGGAAGAATTAACGTCGGCCATCCTACCAAAAGCAATCTATAGATTCAATGCTATTCCAATAAAAATTCCAATGCCATTCTTCAAAGAAATAGAGAACAAATTGATGAAATTCATATGGAGACACAAAAGACCTCAAATAGCCAAAGCTCTCCTAACTGAAAAAAAGGGAAGTGGAGGGATCACACTTCCAGACTTCAAACTTTACTACAAAGCCACAATC
>JAGFMF010011736.1:789767-811180 GCA_019455555.1 Galemys pyrenaicus | reverse complement strand
CCCTGGCCGGCAGCAGGGATCGAACTCGTGCTGCAGTGGCTGTGGTCTGCTTCATAGTGTGTTGCTTAACCCACTGCGCCACCAGGGAGGCCCAAAAATATTTTTTTTTGCCCCAATAGTAGACCTGACTAAATGTTAAATAATGGCTGGAAAGAAGTGTTTTTGTTCACAAGAACCAGTGAAGGTATTTTTATTTTTAGAATGCACTGATTGTTTGGGGGTAGGAATGGGACAGTATATTGTAAATTACTACAAGGCATTAAATAACCCCTAGGAAATGCTTAAGGATATTATTGATATATAATCTATGACTAAATTGGAAACAAGTAATATATGCTATGAAAAACATAGTTTCTAGACAAAAATAATCTGGCCATTCAATGATATCTGAAAATTAAGATTCAGTTGTTCATGTGTTAGAGTAGATCCAAAAACAATCCTTAAGGAAAATTCTAAGTTTTGCAGACTAGTGTCCCTTTGTATACATTTTAACTTTAAGGAAGAGGCAAAATGTTCCTTAATTTTTATCATATTAATCCTACCACTTTCCTTTGTTTTCTGTTTAATAATCCATCATCAGTTGTCAATATGGAAAAACAGAGAACATGGGCTTAGTATAATCTCAGATTTTTCTATCTGATTTTTAGCTACACTCCCAATGAAAAAAGTATAATGTAGGGAAAATTGCTTAAGGCTCTAATATTCACCCATCTGAGTACTCAAAGCAAGAAAGGTAAGAGGAATAAAGATACAGCCCCAAGTCTAGGCAACTTAAGGTGTTCGGACTTATCTCAAGGAATGGGAAGCCACTGAAAAGCTTCTGTCAGTATGCTCCCAGGTTTGGAAGGAAAGCGGCACAGTCACCTTTACATTGTGTATAAGATCACTGGAGATAAAAAGTATGGAAAGGTTGACTGGGAACACACAGGAAGCAAGGACAATTTAGAGTACTGTAGTTTTGTAGTAATATTGATGGAGAAATTATGACTGACTGGGATAGCATCAGCAGCAAGAGGGAACAAAAGATCTGAGACATACTTAAGAGAAAATCTCAACAGGAATTGGCAATAATACAGGAAAGAGAAATAAGATGAAAGAATGATCTCAATTTTAAGGCTTGATCAAGTAGATGGGTAAACATTCCTGTTAGTTAACATTTAGGGAAAGGAGAGCAATGACTAAGAAAATTAATTATACCTAAGACCCCAGAGCTGATAAACCCAATACTTGCCAGAGCTGATAAAACCCAGAGGTGAGAAAGGTAGTCCCCCAACCCCACCTACAGGCAGACCTATAAAGCCTGAGGAAAATAAGAAGCACCTAGAGAGAGCCAATCCCTTGAAATTGGCCAGTTTCTATATGATAAGGCAATTCTCCTAAATAGGACCAGCACTATCCTGAAAAACTTCCCAAACGCGCTCCTCTTCCCAAGGGAAGGACTAAACTGGTTAACACCATGGCAACTCAGGCTAAATGCTCTCCGTTACCCAACCTTCTGCCAGGACTGATAAACTACACCCAGAAGAGCCTGTATAGTTCACCCCAGGAAGGGATGGAGGGAAAAGTTCCTGTACCCCATTTAAGATCGAAGTGACTATAGTTCCCTTGTAGTTGTTTTTACCAAGGACTCTGCCCACTGAGGGACCTCTCCTTAGGTGTTCTTTTATTCTGTCTCTAAATAAACTTTGCTTTTGCTTCCACTAAAGGCATGGCTGAGAATTCTTCTAATACCATAGTCAAGACCTGAGGAATCCTAAAATCCAGAAACCCCCAAATCTAACATTATGCAGTAAGAAACACCAAAGAATAAAGTCTTTGTAGTAGTTTCATTTTGAAGGCATGGGGAGAACACTAGATTTCTAAGCAAGGGTTCTAAGCTTGATCTTTGGATGGCCAGCAAGATAGAGACCTAAACACTACCCTCTGATATCCAGCACCACCCAAGCTGGAGGGTAGGATGAATATAGCAGTGCCATGGTCTGAACTCTACCTTTGCCTTTGGCTTCTGGAAAGGGATCAGAGTTAATCAGCCATTTTGTGAACCTTTATAAAGAAGTGATGCACATGGGTTTGCTCTCTCTCCCTTTGAAGTTAAACCTGTTGTGAAAGATAGCCACACCACCAGTGGTCAGTCTTTATACCATCTAGTTTAGGGATAGCCCCCACCCTCAGCAGCAGCAGGCCTCTGCCCCACCTTGCCAGGTCCTGTAACTGCAACCATCCAGCCATAATTGAACCTATTCCCTATCCTTCTACATGTTTAGAATGAAAAAAAAGAAAAATTCCCACTTACTGCACCAAAGGTGCTTTTTCTTGCATTTGTAGTAGAAGTGCATGGCCAGACCCAGAAGCAGTGATTCAGGTTCTGACCCGGTAAAAATTATTTTAGACTCTTTTTCCCAGTAATAACTACTTGGATATGTAGCTCAAAAGAGAGCTCTAAACTGAAGACAAATATCTGTATGTTGTCAAATATTGTTGGTTTACCTTTATTGAAGCCATAGCAGTGGATGTATTTGTTGGAGATAATTTGAAAGATAAGAAGCAAAAAATCCCAAAAACAGTTTTAAGGAAAAGCATTTAACAAATACTTGGCACTCTGCTCTAGCCCCCAGAATTGCATCTAGAAAACAGAAAGGGCTCATTTTTCTGGCAGCTTACATTTTCAGTGGGTGAGCCAGTTAACAGTAAACAAACAAATCAATAATTCTCAATGAGAGGTGTTAGGTATTTTCAAATATTTTAAAGAAAATAAAATAGTGCATGGTGATAATGAGTTGAAACAGAGAGGGGTGAGGAGGTAGAGTGTGTAAAGGAAAGCATGAAGGAGCATTGGCAAACATGAGGAAACAGTACAGGAAACAACAACAGGTTTCCCTAAAGTCCAGTGAAAGGAAATGGTTGTAACTTGGAAACAATTGAGAGGCAGAAGATGGAAAGCCAGTTTTCTCTCTAATAAGGGCACCGGAAAGTAAAGTGATTCTGCCAAAACTGCTGCTTGCACAGTATGTGATCAGACTGGACAAGTCTCAAAAAACTTGTGAAAAGACAATGCCTTGAACTTACTCTCTAGAAAGCTGAAAGGAAAGCAGGAGTGATTGGGAATTGTTGAATTCAGCAAGTTAACATAATTAACAAAATACCAAGACAATATATTTCCTCAAATCTGGTGCTAAATCTCTTAGTGTCTCTATAGTTATGTATTAATATTTTAAAATGTAATGTGGAATGTAAGAGTATACAACCTTTGCTTTTTTCAATTATTCATGTTTACGATTTCATCCATACAGTCAACTATCATACATAGACACTGCTATTCTTGTAGAGCTATTATAAATAATTAGGATCTATATATCAAGATTTGCATATTTTAAAAATAATTGAAAATTAAAATGGAAGCGTTGCCACTAAAAATTAACAAACTAAGATCATATATTGAATACATAATAGTTTAAAACTCCAATGAATTTTAACTACAGTTTTTTTGGCCAATCTCCATGCATTTTTAAGTAATTATGAAAAATGTGAAGAGGTAACTACTAGTCATAATTTATTAAAAGCCTCAAAAAAAAGAAGGTATAGAAAGAAAAGTTGAAAATGGACAACAATCTTCACTTTTATAGAGGGTGATTATAAAGCTAAAGGTGGTCAATTTTCTATGTTTCAAGATAAGTAGAAGGCAATTAGGCTAAAACTATAGGTCAACCATAGTGAAGAACCTTCATATTATAACTTCTCTGGATGCTGAAATACATTCCCATAAGATAGTATAATTCTCTCTGCTTCATCACCTAAAATCAAGACTGTCCCTGAGACACAGGTATTTATTAATAAGAATAACAGTACCAGATTATCTTATACTTGAGAACTCTAAGGGAACAGGTGCTCTCACTCTTGTTCTCCTTGACTTCCATGAGCCATTTTCCTCCATTACTAAACTCTTGGACTTTAAAAGCTATTTCACAAGGTATTAGATGCTATAGGTCTCAGATGTACAGTAAGTGTTGTTCAGAAAACACAATGGGAATTAGATGTCTTCTTTAGGCTTCTTGATTTTGAAGTTGCCCATAACTTAGATGAACTTTACATAAGTCACAGCTACAATTTCACTTCATCTATTACTCATTATTTGATAGTAGTAGCTACATCTGCTCAGGTCTGAACCACACATTCTTCATAGCTATAACAAAAAGGACTTTGGGGAAAAGAAATGCCTTCATTCTGATCAAAAAAAAAAAAAAAAAAAAAAAACCTTTTTGACAGATAATGCATAGCTGTCATTTTATGTTTTTCAGCTCTACAGTTTCTGAAATTTCTANAAATCCCTTCATTCTAAAAAAAAAAAAAAAAAAAAAAAAAAAACCTTTTTGACAGATAATGCATAGCTGTCATTTTATGTTTTTCAGCTCTACAGTTTCTGAAATTTCTATCCCTTTTATCAATGCTAGAGGAAGAGAGACTTTTAAAGCATGTAAGGTATAATACACAGGCCACTTGATATAATTTCTTTTTTGTCTGGGTTTTATAATTTTTAAAAGCTAGGATTTTGAGAGAACTTTGAAATAGATAACTTCAAAAAGTTATTGAGCATAAATGTAAATGAGATATATGTCTGGAAGAGATATCTAATACTTACAGGTTATTTAACAAATTCACCCAAAGTATAACTAGAAAGTGGGAACTAAACCTAAAAGATTTAGCAAATGAGCCTGTGATTGGATTTTTTGTACTGACTTCTCTTTTCTGTATTAGCACTATATGAAAGTTAGTATGCTTAATATACACCTCTTGTGAATTTTTCCTTTACCATATTCCAACTCCTTTCTCCATAGCCCTTGTACTCTATGCCAACAGAGAAAACTAAAGGTGAATGTCAACACTGGAAAAAGAAAGATGTAGGAAAATCAAATTGATGAAATGACAGAAAGAGAAGGGAAACGAGGATACAAACACAAGGATCTTAACCCTGATCTGGAACAAAACCACTCATGCAATGGAGAGTTTGCAAAGGACCCCATCAATGAGAGGAACACATACAAAGAAGAGCAACTTTTGTTCTTTTTCCAGTTTAGATCTCTGGTAGTTTTGAGTGACTTGAGCACACCTAAAATGACATAACAAATATTCTTGCAAGCAACCAGTGAATGAAAGATAGTATGAGGAAAGTCCAGACTGGCCCTCGGATTAAGGTCCTCGGATTAAGGTTCTCTAGCACTGACCACTGATACTGCCTCTGCCAAGAAAATAAGCCATGAATCCTAACTACATTTCTAACAGCAGAATACAATCAGAAGCCTAAAGTCCAAACAAGGAAAATCAGGGAGGAAGCTATCCAGGCCAAGACATGAAAAAATTACATCACACCCATGAATGGTAGCATTTGCCAAAAGAGATAGATTTAACTTAAAAGTAACCACTTTAACCCGAGAGGCTTTGAAATACCTTTAACTGGAAAGTTAAGATTTTAGTCCACTAATCTTTCTCTAATAAACTATTTCCTTCTCCTGATGTTTTATTACTACCTCATTTTTTTCAGTATTGAGAAGGCAGAGAGGAATTTTTAAAAGTTTAAAATTGTTGTAGAAAAAACTACATTTTCCTCAGATTTTATGCTTTGTACATGTTATCAAGAAAGTAAAAGTAGATACTACAAAAGAATAGTGGCTCCCATATAGTCCCCTCATTCATATTTGACACACAGTTGACTCATGATAGTGTTTATAAAGAAATGTTGTTGCAATGGTAAGATAAGACTCCTGTTTCACATACTCTAAAACAGTTACATTTGATTCCTGAAAATAAATTAATAAATATTTATTGAAACATTCACAGTGCATTAATAAGAAGTCATAGTATTTAAAATGTATTTATCACAAGAAGAATCCCTAAAGCTAAGAATCCTTTACAGTAGTACATCTCAATACTTAAAAAGTCAAAGTGTAAGCTGCCTGATGACTTCAAACAGAGCTTCAAAGTGAACAATCCTTTATGAAGTTAGACAGGGGTCTGATCCGCAGCCTTTCAAATGTGTTGATCAGGCTCTAAGAAACCGGTATGTGTCAACTAACTATATGTGTCAACTAACTATATAGTTGACCAAATAGACACATTGTGTAAAGCATGTCTTTCAAATGTCATTTCTACAGTCTGAAAATTATTCATTACTTGATTTTCATTTAGTTTTAGAGGCTGATCCTATTCTCAGTCAAAAACAGACATTTTTGCCTTAGGTAGAAAACAAAAGTCAAGATCTAGAAAATAAATCTGGGTCAAACAAACTTTCAGTGTTCAAAACAAATATGACAGTTTAGCTTAATGCATAAAGTTAGACAAAGGACTTTTAACCTGCAGATATGATTTAACAGATCTAATCAGTTAAGGTGTTAACTTGTAGGGAATTAACTAAGTAATGAAAATTTATATCATAATGGCCTGTGTTAGCTATGAAGCAAACCACAGCAACTGCAGCACGACTTCAATCCCTGTCCCCAGTCAGGGAGGTAACCCACATGATGTGGCAGACCTTTCCTGCCTCACACGCTGCTCCCCTCAGCAGTGTATTTCAGTCTGTCTGCCTGTTCTATGCCCCACTCTGTCTCTGGTGTATTCTCTTGCCGCCCACACCTCTGGCCTGTACCCCAGTGCTTATATGCATAAATAAATAAATCTTTAAAAAATAAAATAAAATGGCCTGTGTTAATGGTCACAAATTAAGATAACTGGTTCAAGATAATTTATCTTTTTTTTTTTTTTAATTTTCTGTTCTGGTTGTTTCTGAACTCACCCACCATGTCCTTGTTTGTTAATCCCAAAGCAATTTCTTAAAGTTCATGTCTATAGAGCACTCCCCTCCTCCCAATTCTAATAGCATACTATGCCTTCCTTCTCTCCTGATAGCTGCATAAATGGACAATCAGCCAATAAGCCATCTTAGTCTTAACAACTTAGCCATTGGCTGAAAAACATGATCCTCATAAGTCATTCCTTGGAATTTTTCACACTCTAGCTGAGTTAACACATTTTCCTATGAGGCAAGTTATAAGGATTTGAGCCTAGAAGGAATGATGCCTATACAGTTTACTACAAGAAAGAATTGATCTGAGAACAATTTTAATATGCAGAAAGAGCAGAAGAAAATTAAAGACATTTGTAATGATTTTTGAAGTCCTGTTTCCAGTTGCTCTCTTTCTTAGTAACAGGAGTCACTGAGTTCTCTTTTTGTCTATATCTATTTCCTACTAGATTACTTTTACTGGAAATTAATATTAGAGTCTTCATGAGTAAAACTAGAGAGAAAGCAGGAAGACCCAACCACATGGACATATAAGATATGTCAGCATTGCAATAGTTGAATAACAGTAACATTCTTTCCTAGTTGTGCAATTTTGACTTAATTTTTTAAATTTTCTAAGCCTCAGTTCATTATATGCAAAGTGGGACTGACAGTTACCATATGGCATTACTGAAAAATTAGGAATAATGTATATAAATTATTTAGTATGATGGATCACCCAAAACATATGCTTAAAGTGCTAAAAATGCATTGTTCTGATAATGGATATGTGACAATAATGATAATGATCCTAAGAAGACAAAGTTATAAAACTCACTTGTATGTGATTTTTCCATTAAAAGCATTCCTGCTTAACTACATGTTAATAAAGAAAGTTACAAGGACTAAAAAAGAAAAAAGGTAATAAAGTGAGAAATAATTATGAAAAAAATATATTCATAACCTCTAGAAGCTAATTTTTGAAAACCTAATCTATAATAGATAAGCATTTGCAGTTGAAAGCTTACTAGAAGCTAACAGAATAGCTTATTTTTAAGAATAAGTTTAATATGAAAGCAAAACAAATAAGATTGATATAGCTATTCTCTGAGAATGGATGTAGCAATAGTTTTAGACCCAACTAAAATATGTCTATGATAATAAAGCCTTCCATGATATCATCAAATCCATGCATAGTTACTATACACCACATCAATGGCATATAGTCTTCTTTCCATTGTATCTACTCTTCTACATTATAAACCTTCATAATGAAGCAAGAACCCTCCTTTCATATTCAAATCAATTCAATTCAATTCAAATAAATTATAGTTCAAGAATTTGTTCAAAATTAGGGCTCAAAATACAGTATTTAAATTAAAGTGAATTCTATGATTGTATCAGGAGGCATTATATGAATTCTAATCTTGCCTCTGTTACTGTGTTGCCTTGATTAAATAATTAGTCTTAAAGTTTTATACTCACAGCTTTGGCCTCCAAAATTATCTTCTTTAATCTCCCACTACAATGTAAAACTTCTATGTAAAATGCATTTGCTACCTATATAGACACAGTGAAACAGAGAGTCTATCAAAAATAATCTTCAATCAAACTTCATAACAATTTTTGGCATATTTATTATCTTTTTCAGTCAACAAGTCAACAAAACAAAGCTTTAAAAGAACCAGTGTCATAGAATTCACAATGCAGACTAAGAATTCTCAGTCAGTGATGGTGACTTTTCTATACACATTCCCACTTGTATTTTAGAAGTTTTGGAAAGCTTATCATTCTGAGTAATCTTCTTATTCATATGATATACCTCACCGATTGGTTTGGGTAGTCAAATACCATGATACGAAATTTCTTTGCAAATAAATAAAATAAATATGAATAATTTTCAAATAAAATAAATTTGTGAATAATAATTCGCAATAAATAATTCGCAAATAAATAAAATGCTCTAAAATATCAAGTAGGAATATTATCATAATGATGATGTTCATTATAGTGAAAATGATAGGAAAGAGAAAATTATGTGCTTTGAATGCTTTTTACTCTAAATTTACATGTTGTTAAATAAGATACTTACTGGGAACTATGTCTGCTTATGGGAAAGCTCTGGATTTTTATTCTTATTTTCTCCTCAACTTTTGAGCACAATTTAAATGTATGATTTTCAGAGATGATTAACTACTATACTTTATTTACTTAGAAATTATGGTTATTTTTGTATGCAGATACATACCTTGGAAAGGGATGGTAATTGACTTGGAGAAATTTCATGTCTTACTGGAAAAAATCTCTGAAACATTGGTTTATATGAAAATTGCATGTGGAACTGAATATTCTGGTCCTTTGCTTCCTGGCTGAGTTGAAGTTCTCTCTCCGTTGCTCCTAATTGTTTTTTCAGTTGAAATTGGAGTCCAGTTAAAGCTTGTAACATATTTTTCTTCTCACTATTAATGAATTTCTTTTAAAAAAAAATCTGCCAAGAAATGCAAAAATTATTTTCTTTTATTATCCAAGATTACATATTATAAAATAAATTTAGTATATGATAGGGAGAGCATCTGAAATAGAAAAATAAACTCACTTTTTAATGGTTATGGTTCACCCACAAAGATACAATTCTTAATGTTCAAGTTGAAAAAAAAAGATGAGAAGAAACAGTTGGCATTCAGCTAACAATTGTGTTTGGAGATTTGTGCCTGACTTTGTTATTCTGAGCAAAGCCAGGTACCAGTCTCTTGGGATTATGTACAAAGGCAAGGAAAAAAGTGGACATGTACAAACCTCAAAGGTGACTGCTGGGTTAATAAAACAGTCTGTTTTCTGTTCACCCACTCTTGCTCTCAGTGTGCAAGTATATTAAAATATGTCAAAAAGAAAACCATTCGCTGTGCAAAAATAATTCAACTACAAGACACAATTTCCAGCTGGTGGAATACCTTAGTGCATTTAAGCACACTAACAAGTGTCCCATACATCTGTCTGGATGAAAGTTGTATCGTTTTTAAAGGAAAAACAAACACAAAATAGGAACAACTGGCACAGAGAAAAACAGACCACAATAGATACTGCATTTTCCCCACTCAGTTTCTGACTTATCTCAAATTGAAGAGCAGTGCTGTCCTAGACGTAACCTCTTAAAAAGCCATGAAAGTAAAACAGGGAAGCTACTAGAGGAACTGAATATGTAGCTAATGGCCAACCATATACTGTTCAATCGATATGGAAAAATAAATTTTTCTTTCTAATCTCTATAAAATCTCATACTACATAAGACACTATAATAATGTGAAGTGGTCGGATTAAACAAACACACCACAGAGAATTTAGAATTAATGTGCTAGCATATCTTTAAATAACCTCTTAGAAAAAATATGGTTTAAGCCTTTGTAAGATATCATACCAACCTTTGCTGTCTGATTTTTCTCTAGAGAACTATATCACAGGTATAAATCTGCAAAAAAAAAAAATTTAAATAGAGGTTAATGCTCTTCAAATCTAATATTGTCCTTGTTTGATATGTCACACATTATTGTAAGGTAAAAACATATAGTGGATACAAAATGTGATAACTCTGGTTGTAGGCACAGCAGGTTACACAAAAGGAACATATACTTCCAAAAAGCAGATAATTATCTGAAACTATATAGGAATAGTATTTGAAAAGAGTTGAACATCAACTTCTATACTATTTTCACAGCAATTACCATATATTATTACAATTGTCTCTACTTCCTGCCCCCTCTCACTTCATCATTAGAATGCAAACTCCCCAAAGGCAAGATTTCATTTATGTCATTTATTACGATAGAGCCTTTATTTTGTATGTCCCTAGTACACAGAAGGAATTTAATAATTATCAATTGGTTGGTTGACTGATTGATTTAAAATAGTTGTGCACTTGACAATCTGTGCTCTACTTTTAACTGCCAAGCCTTTACTGGGACACAAAGGATGAACTATAAAGGAAAGACAGGTCTAGGAAGACATCAACAATTCTACGACAAACTATAGCTCAGGAACAATGAATATATGCATAGACAAGTGTAATTACTCAACTCTGAATTATGCTTTAGACTAGAATACATAGAACAATTATTAAAATGAAATTGAAGCCCAATATAATAGAAGTATAGGTAATAAGGGATCAGAAAACTAATCTAAATAAATTAAATTCTTGAGGCCCAGAGCAATTATGTGAGCTTGGAAACAAGAAAAGTATTTGAGGAACAAAAGTTAATGACGAGTAACTTATTAAAAATGGGAAATGACAGATTTGTACACCAAGAACTAGTAAGCTTGATTTTTAACCTCCATGAGATTCTAAAGCAGTTTGTTAAACAGGTAGTCTATGAAATCATGACAAACAAATTGGAATTCACTAGGAAATGTGGAGGTAGAGTAAAAAGAGTTATTATAAGAAGACAAAAGTTCACATTTATATTTATGCCCCAGTCACTTTAGTGATTTCTCCTTTCTCCTATTTGTTGTGGATCAAATTGCCCCCCACCCCCAAACAAAAAATATATTGAAGCCCTAAAACCTAGTACATGTAAATTTGACCTTGTTTTGAAACAGGGCAGATAATTAATTACAAATTAAAATGAGGTCCTATTGAAGTAGGTTGAGTTCTTAATACACATGTATAGTGTCCTTATAGGAAGAGAAATTGAGACCCAGAGAAGATAGTTTGAAAGTAAGTCAGGTGATGATGGAAGTAGAAATTGGAGTTGTGTAAGGAGAGATGTTTGTAATCTCCTTCTGAGCCCCCCAAGGAACCATTGCTGCTGATACCTTGATTTTAGACTTCTGGTCTCCAGAACTGTGAGAGAATAAATTTCTTTTGTTTTAAGCCATGTAGTTTGTGGCATTTTTTAATGAAAATTCTAGAAAATGAATACACCATTTATACCATTCTCTAAAATAAAGTGAGTGATACAGCTGCCTAAGGTGATGGTCAGGAGGATTATAACATAACATCAGTAATTCTGATCAGTAATTCAAAATCAGTAATCAGCAAAGCATTTCGCAGTCTCTTACAATGTATTCCAGACAAAAGAAATCTTTGTGAACTCAATTATTAGTGCAGTTCAAAGTTGTTAAATTACCACTTTAAGGAGGACTCATTAATAATTCAATATGAACCCAAAATTTTACCCAAATTATTACTTACTGATGTACTGAAATAGTTCTGAGGTCTCAAATTTCTACATTTTATGGCCCTATAATAACAAACGGACAGAAATTTTGTGATCCTGGATCAGTCTGTGTAATAGTGAGTACAGAATCTTTTATTTACCCATTGCTGTTTAACATATTTTACTGATAGTAGAGAAATACATACATTAGATGCTCCTCAATTATGAGGGAAAAATCAAAGTTGGAAAAATAATGGTCACTGGATGTAAAACAGTCACATAAAAACAAAATTCTTGTGATTATCTGTAAAATTATTTTCTTAGGCTTCCCTGGTGGTGCAAGTGGTTAAGTTGCAGCACTATGAAGCTATCCTCCACCACCACATTGAAGCAGGAGTTAAATCTCCGACCAGGGAGCTGACCCACATGGCACAGCAGACCTGTCTCTCCCAGTGCTCCTCTCAGCAGTGTATTTCAATAGATCTGCCTGTTATGTTTCCCACTCCGTGTCTGATGAATCCTCTCACCCCCTACACCTCTGGCCTATACCTTAGTTCTTGTAGAAATGAATAATCTTTTAAAAATAATAAAATTTTCTTTATAAAAATAAAATTTAGCAATCATTAATAATAATTTAATAGTTTCAACTCTAACAGTACTTGACACATAGTAGATATTTGATAAATTATTATTTATGGTTTCATAGACTAGAACAATGGCAAAACCCCATTAAGTAGAGTATACATGTTAATTGATTTAGGTTCAAAACTTAAATAGATGTAAGGTAGGAGATATCTAAATCTATAACCAATTAATATGGAATAAATTTGGAGATTTCAGTTGACTAGAAGCTAAATATATAAAGAAAGTTTTTTGTGACCTCTAAAACAAACAACAACAACATAGAGAACTTGGGGTGATTTACTAGGTATAGGTAAACTTGTGATAATCTGCAGAGAGGAAAGGTAAGAGATCATTTTTCCTATATGCAGCAATTGTTCTCTTGAAATTTGAGAATGGGCTACAGGTGAAGGGAATAGGGATCCAGACAAATGAAGGGTTTCTGCACATTACAAATTTCAGGAAGATAAAAAGACGTAGGCTTCCAGGACATGCCAGAAAGGAGGCCTGATTGAAAGACTTTTCTTCTAACCACTAGAAACAATTCAATTTTGTTTCATAAAAGCACATCCCAGCCATGCAGCCTCAGTAAGAAACATTAGTGATGTCCCCAGTTAAGAGTGAAGTGCAAAGAATGGCAATAGACCTTTGAGGGGCTAAAAGATAGACACCAGCCAAGAGACCTTAGAGCATATCACTCTCAAAGACTCAAAGGAAGCCCTTAAGGTAAAGGGGAGAAGGACACTTTTTTAAAAAAGATTTTTTTATGCATACAAGAGTTGGGGTACAGGCCAGAGGTGTGGAGGTTGAGAGGATCCACCAAAGACAGAGTGGGGAGCAGAACAGGTGGATCTGCTGAAATACATTGCTGAGGGGAGCAGAGTGTGAGGCAGGAGAGGTCTGCTGAGCCATGTGGGTCACCTCCCTGGCCAGTGGGAGGGATCAAACTCATGCTGCAGTGGCTGCGGTTTGCTTCACAGTGTGTTACTTAACCCACCGTGCCAACAGGAAGGCCCAGAAGGAGGACATTTGACAAAGGAGAAGTTAAAGGAACCAAAAGAGAAAAATTTCCCCAATACTAATTTTGTTATGAGCACTAAAGATATCCAGGAAAAGGAGACAAAAATGGCAGATCATTTGTGTGTGTGTTTTTGTTAATTAAGCCTTTTCTCATGGCTGTTAGGAATAATAATAACTGGAAACCTGGATGTGAAATGTATTTTTCTAGTTGTTGACTAAGAATACAAAGCCCATGATACTCCCCATAGATATAACTAGTACTTTTTATATTGAGTTCTTTCCAATGCAAGGTTTCAGTTTCAAATACCCACTATATTTGTTTCCTGTGGCTGCTTTAAAAAATATTACCAAAATCTTGGTGATTTAACACAAAATAAATGTTTTTCTTACAGTTATTTGAAATCCGCCGCCCTGGGTTGAAGTCAAGGTGTCAGCAAGATTGGTTCCTTCTGGAAATTGTAGACAAGAATACATTTCCTTACTTTTTTCAGATTTTAGAGGTTGTCATAGTTCTTATCTTGTGACTCCTTCCATCTTCAATGTATCACTCTAATCTCTGTTCACAGTCCTTCTTCCTGATCTGATTTGTGAGTCCCTCTTGTAAGGACTATTGAGATTAGATTGGGGCCAGATGACCCAGATGACCCAACATAATCTCCTAGTCCCCAAATCCTTAATTTACTCACATCTGCAAGTTTCCTTTTACCACATAAAGTAAATCTTAGAGTTTCCAGGAATTAGGACATAGACAGAGTTGGATAATCTTTATTCAAAATACCAACCCACTTTAAAAGAAACATTATAGGGTAACAATATAGTATAGAGTGAAAAATGAACTAGTGCTTGCTTCACACTTATCATGCTTTTTATTGCTTAGATATTTTTCTATGTTCTTTATAAAGTGTAGCTCATTTAATCTTCATGACAGTCTTAGGATATAGGGACCAATGTAATCTTCATTTTCTTGATAAGAAATTCAGGCACAGAAAGGACAAGTTCAATGCACATGATTTGGTGGTTAGTGAGAGCCAGTATGAATGCAAATCTTGCCTTTTAAGTGCACCTTGACATTGTATTTTCATTAGGAAAATATCCCTAATTTATGTGGTTGGTGTATTAAGTAATTTGCATAAAAAGTTTATCACAGTTGCTGATTCCAATTTTACTCATTACACAATCAATGATAAAATATATTAGACATATTGATAAAGAAACAGGGAAAAGAAGAATAGGAATGGCTAGAGAACTGGAATTATTAACTTCTGAAAAATGGTAGTTTATTTGGAAAGAAAAAGAATTCATGGGAATGTGATAGCTTGAAACGTGATAAACTTTCATGTGAAAGGGAAAGTAGATTTATTTTAATATTTCTACATAAAGCCAAACTAAAAGCTCCGGATGAAAATTACATGGTGGCAAGATCTGGCTAAATAAATAAATAAATAGAAAATCTAATCATTACAGTGATCCACCAATGAAAAATACTGCCTCAGAGTATTGTAAGTTTTTAGTTCATGGGAATGCTCAAGCACAAGCTAAATGACTCTGTATTATATAAAATATGGAAAGGCTTTCAACAATGAAAGGGACATTAAAATACATTCATGCATTTTTTTCAGCAAATATTTGCTTACCATCTTCTGTGAGCAGTACCTGTAAGGTTCCTTACAACTCTAAAAAATAATAGAATCTACTATTCTACGAATGAGCAAATAATAATACATGTCACAAACGTAATTTCAGGCTGATTCTCATAAGAGTGTCTATGGATTTTTCAACTCCCATGCTCCCTGACATGTCTGGTGTGATTCTCTAATAAATCTTTATTTTTGCAATCATTTGTCACTAGTAACAGAATACTTTATAGTAGAATCTGTTTTTAGTAGAAAAAATCAACTATTTTTATACTCTGCAGAGGGATTTTTCTTAAATGGAGAGAAGAGAATTTTATCCCACAATGGTTATTTTTCTTTTCAAGCTTTGCCAACAAATATGGTAACAATCAACATCTTTTAACAAATAAGGGGAAAGACAAGATCCTTCTCATTTATCTGGAATGCTGCTTTTAGAAGTTTGGCTTTGTCACTGTCTCCAGAAAAAGATACAAACACTTCACACACACTTCCGAACCCACGAGTTTATTATGATAGACATAAATTAAGTCTGACATGTCCTGGAACTTAAGAACTGTCTACCATTCTCTTACCTAATCTCTCTGACTTTTGGAGAATTACCTGAATTACACAAGTAATCAAGAAAATCTCCAACCACTGAGTGAAATGTGCCCAGTGTCTATACCACCCATATAGTACTTCATTATACAACAACCAGTGACATTTATTACACAGCTGTTAGCATGCATCAGAATTAACCAGGTAATCAGGTAATATGCTTGATTTTTTGCTATTTTCAATACCTTCTCTGTAGAAAATATAGACTAGAGATGGCAACCACCCTCATGCAAGTCGACCTTTAATGAGCTCTTATTATATGATGGTCACATCATGTGTACTGCACAGGCAATCCTTTTAACACTCTGGTAAACAGTATCTTTATCCTGACCTAAAGACTGAAGGGACAAGATTAAAACCCAAAGGAATATAGCACTTTTGAACTTCCACTGACCTATAAACGCCCTCCACAATTTTTATTTTATTTTATATATATTTTACATCATTCTTCCTTTTTGTACAATGTCTGCTCTCTCCTCTCAAGTGCAGTCCCCATAGAATTCTCACCACCAATGCACCCTTGTAGTATCACCATAGTCCCTGTATTCTTCCCTCCCCTGTTTTGATCCCTCTCCCTCCCTATTTGCCTATTATATTTGTTTTTTAATTTATTACAATTGTCTTTTTTCTGATCCCTTATTTGTTTTACCTATATTCCTCCTATAAGTGAAACCATACAATATTTTTATTTTTGGCTTATTTCATTGAGCGTAATCCCTTCTAGCTTCATCCATGTTGCTGCAATGACATGAGTTTATCTTTTTTTGATTGCTGAGTAATATTCCATTGTGTATCTGTACCACATCTTCTTGATCCAGTCATCTATTTTTTGGCATTTTGGTTGTTTCCATAGCTTACCTATTGTAAATAGTGCTGCAATAAACATAGGAGTGCAAGTATACTTCTGAGTTAATGTTTTTGTGTCCTTTGGGTAGATTCCTAGAGGTGGAATGATGGGTCATATGGTAGCTCCATTTTTAATAGTTTGAGGAACTCAGCACAGCCTTCCATAGTGATTGGACAAATTTGCATTTCTACAAGCAGTTCACTTATCACCACTTTTGTTGTTGCTAGTTTGTTTAATATTTGCCATTCTCACTGGTGTAAAGGGGTACCTCATTGTGGTTTTGATTTGCATTTCCCTTATTACAAGTGATGTTGAACATCTTTTCATATACCTGTTGGCTATTCACATTTCCTCTTTGGAGAAGTATGTTTTTAGCTCTTCTGCCCATTTTTTTAACTGGATTGATTACTTTGTTTTTGTTGAAACACATCAGCTCTTCGTAGATCTTTGTGACCAATCCCTTATCAGTAGTATTGTGTACAAGTTTTTTCTCCCAATCAGTAGGGTGTCTCTTTGTTTTGGTTAATGTATTTTTGCTGTACAGAAACTTTTTAGTTTAACATAGTCCCGGCTGTTCATCTTTCCTTTACTTTCTTTGCTTTGGGGAATGTGTTTTTAAAAATGTTATTGAGTTGTATGTTATATAGTGTTTTGCCTATATTTTCTTTTATATAATTTGTGGTTTCAGGCCCTCCAATTTTTTCATCCATTTTGGTTTTTTTTTTTTTGTGCATGGTGTGAGATAATAGCATAGCTTCATTATTTTCCATGTAGCAGTCCAATTTTCCAAGCATCATTTATTGAACAAACTGTCCTTATTTCATTGCATATTCTTTGCTCCATTGTCAAACATTAGTTGTCCATAAATATGTGGGTTTATTTCTGGGTTTTCTATTCAATTCCATTGATCTGTGTGTCTGTTATTGTTCCAGTACCATATGGTTTTAATTATTATGACTTTGTATATTGTTTGAAATCTGAGTGTGAAATACCTCCATTCTCCTTTTTAATCAGGAGAACTTTGCTTATTCAAGGTTTTTTGTGCTTCCATATGAATTTCATCAATATTTGTTTCATTTCTTTGAAGAATGTCATTGAGATTTTATTGGAATAGCATTGAATCTTTAAATTGCTTTTGGTAGGATGGCCATTTTGATAATGTTAATTCTTTCAATTCATGAGCAGGGGATGTCTTTCCATTTCTTTATGTCTTCTTCATCCTTTAACAATGTTTTATAATTTTCTTTGTATAGTTCCTTCACATCTTTTGTTATGTTTATTCTCAAGTACTGTATTTTTTGTTTCAATTATAAATCCCTAACAGAGAAAAATGAGTTAGAAGAAATGTTGAAAAACAACTAGAAGTCTGTATTTAAAGACCTTTCACAGAAATAAACAGTGAGCCAATGATGGGGTTAAAACCTACATCTCCAGATATCTGTCATCCAAATGACTATTGACTAATTTAAATATAAAAAGCACCTTCGACCCCTGTGGGCTAACCACATCACTAAGTTATTAAATATCATGCGAGGACCTGTAGAGGTAAGGACATTTTTTAAAATATGGTAAATTTTCTTCTCTTTCCCTTCAAAATGCCCCAAGGCACTCTTATACATTATGGACATCACTGCGGGAAAATTCTCAGAAGAGGGAAAAAGAAATCCAAAATCCTTGAATTATAAGAACTCTAAAAACATCTAAAATTATAACTATTTTGCCCCTTTCACACCAAAAAACCAACTGATTTTTATTTTTCACTTGGAGTTGACCTTTATTTAACCCATGGCATGCCAAAGTTATGGCCTGAAGCAATTTTTCAGTGACTGCCTTGACTTGGACAAGAACAGACATCTCACTCACCCTGTCTCTGAATCATCATTTCATACTACTGCTGATGGTCAGTCTAACAAAGGAAAAGCATTTCTCAACATTCAGAAAACACTAGAACTTTCTATTTAATTATTTGTGTCTATTTCAAATGCATGCAGAACTGTAAAATGTTTGCAAACTCCAAAATAATCTGCATTATTATCCACATTACTACTACACTCCACTAAAATGTTTGTGCTCAATATTATTAAAAATAACCAGTTCATTGTGTCTACATCACAAAAAGTTAAAACAGTTTCTTTTGATCAATTGACTACCTGCTGGCATCTTTTCCTAAAAGGGAAATCAATCTTAAGGCATGAGGTGCCTCTTTCACCTCCTAGATAAGCCCTATACCTATCACAATTGTTCAGTGTTATCCCATTACTTTAAATGTAATAAATGAGGTATACTTAAGGATTTAGACATGATTAGTTTAGTCTAACAATCTTTCTTTAACAAAAACAACCTCAATACTTGCATATTATGAAAGATTATGATACCAAAGAGAAAAGTCCAAAAGTACAGTAGGAAGTATCTAATTTAGAGATTAAGCATTTATAACTATAAGGGCTGTGAGGCACCTTGGTGATTTATCCAACAGAGAATGCAGATTCTTTAGAGACATAAACATTCTGAGCTAACATAAATGGGATCCTAGTCACAGGTAGGTAATATAAAAAAATAAAATAACTACCAACACAGAAAAAATATAGTTTGATTCAAAGATGTCTAGAAAAAACTGTTCAATAATTATTTTGTGAACATAACATTAAATTAATATAGTCATCTATTGCACAGCATCTTCACATGGATTTATTTCCTGGGCAGCTTAGTCTTTAGAAATCCCTGCAAAAGGAATCAATGTCACAGTAGTGAACTCTTTACTAAGTAACTTATAACTGTTATCTTCTTCAATATTTTCAATAAGTTATTTATTAGTACTCTTATAGATATGAGATGAAGAGACAAAATTTCAACAATTGCGAGTAATTTTCCCCAGATGATGCATTTGGTAAGTAGAATATTAAGTCCATATCAATTTGACATAAAAAAATATGTTTTTGAACTCCTGTATTATACAACAAAATAGTACTAGTAATAATTGAGGAAAACAAAAATCCTGTCAATGCAAAAAATCAGGAAAGAGAAAATAGTTAAAACTGAAAGAAAGGGTATAATAATTTTTGTAAATGATGTGAATAAGTATACAGAAAACCTTAAAAATAAAAAATATTAAATAAGAATTAAAAACAATTTTATAAATTTAAAAGTAACTATATATACAAATTTATGTGTAAACTTTAAAAACCAATATATTGTATATTCTTAAGAGAACAAACTAAATTGTATGTAAGTTTTATCTAAATTAGAAGTAAAAAAAAAATGATCACACTATCAGTTAATAGGGACCAGAAAGGGGTGAAATAAGGACTATTCACTGATAGTATGAATGTAGACTATTTTTTTCTCAAGGGTAACTAAGCTTTGTTTATTATAAGGGCACTTATATTTCTATAAATGTATTCTAAGGAATTAATCAGAGATGTGCCAGTCAATTTATATATAATTCTATTCCTCAGTCTTGTTTATAATCTGTCAACCAAAAAGAATTTAAACAATGGAAGCTACATAATCCAGGAACTTGTAAATATACTTTGACACAGCCATAAAACAACTGTTTTCAAATACTTAATTATACTGGAAATGCTCATAAGTTTAGAAGAAAAGGGCACAATACAAAGAAAAAAACTAAAGGTTAAAAAGAAATTAATTCTGCAATAATTTATAAGCCAGAAGAGGTTAATTTGCCAAAGTATTTTGGGCAAGATCAAGAAAGCTGATGCAAAAATGTACTTAGATCCAGGAATTCCTTCATTGTTAATAGTGAATGGTATAACAGGATCAAAGCATTCTGGCTTGTTCTATATTTGTATGACCCCTATGTGTCAGACAGGGCAATGACTTTGCTACTCCACATCATTTTCCTCAGTCACACAAAGCCTACTTCTCCCATCCCCTACCCTCATGGAACTTTTGCAAATGCTGTTTTCTTCCCTCAGATTTTGACTTGGCCAGCTCTTGGGACACATTCCACATTCATCTTCTAGCTGAAAAGATTTTCTCTACCTACCCATAGCAGCATGGGTAACACCTGGGAATCTGTTGGATAAAATCTCATGCTCCACCCAAGACTTATGTAATACAAATCTGAAGTTTAACAAGCATGTTGGGTGGTTCTCACACACAAGATTTGAGAAGCACTGACTTTACAGTCTCACTATTTATACCTAGTCTCTGCATCATTTTCTTCACAGCTCTTATCCATATCTAAAATTCTCTCTCATATATATATACCATATAAATATAGTATATATACCATATAAATATAGTATATAGTATATATACTATATAAATATAATACAAATATATAAATGTAGTATATATACTATATAAATATAGTATATATAAATATAGTCTATATATACTATATACTATATATATACTATATATATATATAGTACCACTAGGGCAAAGATCTTTTTGTCTTTTTACCTATATTTCCAGTTGCTAAAATAATTCTTAATGCACAATTTGATGACAATGAATATCTGTTGAATGAAAGAACAAGAGGGAGAAAAGTATATCTCACTTATTTTGATTGAAGAAATATAATTTCATGTTTCTTAACTGTCTTTGGAGACTTACTATTGAATATTGGGTCAAGAGCTAACAGGATAATATTTTATCTCAGTATATTATATATGAGTAGCATGTGTAGTATATATAAAGAGAATATAGGGCCTCCCCTGGGGGCGCAGTGGGTTAAGCAACGCACTACAAAGCAAATCGCAGCCACTGCAGCACGAGTTCGATCCCTGCTGCCGGCCAGGGGGGGG
>JAGFMF010011736.1:676213-789717 GCA_019455555.1 Galemys pyrenaicus | reverse complement strand
CCCGCTCTCTGTGGTGAATCCTCTCACCCCCCTACACCTCTGGCCTGTACCCCAGTGCTTGTATGCATAAATAAATAAATCTTTAAAAAAAAAAAGAGAGAATATAAATAGCAGTAAATTCTATCTTACACCTTTCTAAAGACTAACCAATACAACTACATACAAAAATAAAAGTAGTTCCCTTGAAAAGTTAAATATAGTATTACCGTATGAACCAGCAATTCCAAGACTAGACATATACTTAACAGAATTGAAAATAAGTGTTCAAACAAAACCCTACACATAAGCATTAATAGTAGTATTATTCATACTAACCAAAAAGTGGAAGCAATTCAAATGCAATGAACTAGTGAATAGATAAATAAAATATGTTGATATGTACAACAGAGTATTATTCAGCCATAAAATACTGGAGCACTGATACATGTTAAACATGGAAGAATACTGAAAATATTATGTTTAATGAAAAATCAGATACAAAAAGCCACACATTACATGATTTCATTTATATGAAACATCCAAAATTGGCAAATCCACAGAAAAAAAAATCAGACCAGTAGTATATAGCACCAACTTCACAAGTATAGAGTTTCTTTTGGGGGTAGTGAAAATGTTCTGAAGTTAGAGAGTGGGGAGAGTTGCACATCAGTGTGAATGTGATAGAAATCATTGAATTACACACCTAAAAATGGTTAAAATGGTGAATTTTTATGTCATGTGAATTTCACCTCAAAATAAATAAATGAAAGTAAACTGCTGTTTTAACTTGTAGCAGCAGTTAAATATGTTGACACGCTATCAAGAATTTTGTGTTACAAACTCACTACTTCAGGGGTCAGGGCGCCAAGTGATTAATATTATGTGATGATTATCTCTGTCAGACAGAGATAAGGCAAGGAAATAAGGTAAAAGAAATGAGTCTAGGATTTGCCTAAGCCTAGACTCAGATTTCTTTGATCCTTGGCTAAAAGCCCTGATTGGCCCAAAAGGTCAAATAGAAAGGAAAAAGCAGTCAAGAATAAATCAGTAAAATAAAAAATTCATTAAAATTTAGCTATTGGGAGGAAAGGAAATAACCTTCCCTTCTTCTACTAAGAAGAAAATTGACAACCTAGTTTCCAGAACAGGTACCAAATGTATAGCTGCAGCTAGGTGCTTAGAATTTCTTCTTTACAAGGAAATGTTGGAAATAAATTTAGGAGGAGCTTTCAGACTTCCTGAAGCCACTGAAATTGCAATTGTTGTTACAATTACAAGGGTTTATTAAAGATCATCAGGAACCTTGGCATTTTAAAAAGTGTTTGGATAGATAAGACCCCTGTTTGCACTTTAAGCCTTTACTGTTAATTACATATTGCTGTGACTAAGCACTTCAAAAGTGTCTTTTATGAACTGTGCTATTATTTAATTTAATAAGAACTTCTTATAAAGTCACAGGTTAACAAAAGTTCATTAATAAGTTGAATGTTTGCAACTCGGAAAGCATTTTCCTACTTAACAATGTTAGCTGTGGTGATCAGGTTCCTTGTAAGCAGGATATAAAGGATCAGGTAATCTTTATACAACTGCACCAATATCACTAAAGTGTAACACATAAACATACACACATTTTCTATGGAAACATTCACTGGAAGCCAAAGGAACCTCTTCACTCCACTTCATTACTAATGCTCACTCTTTCATTCATCATTAAGTCACTCAGTATACAGGGACAGTGTGTGCTACTTACTGGGCCCTTTGATAAGTTGTCTCTCTTTCACCTGCCAGATAGCAGGCCTTCTTCAACTTAGACTAAGTATTTTGTGACCTAGCTTACTGACTCTGTAATGATGGGATTGCTATAGAAATAAAAGAATAGATTCTAAGACAAAAAAAAAAAAAAAAAAGTAATGCAGGTTGAGGCTTATTAAAACAAGCTGATGGCGAGAGAACTATCTATCACTCAAGTCACCACTGCTCCTATCCCCATTTACCTCACCATTGGCCAAGACTAGTGTAGGTTAGGAACACCCTGGAAGATAATACCAAAAGAGGCCCGCAAGATAGAGGATACTTTTTCTTATTTTGCTTTTTCATGGGGCAGTGACCTCCAGAATTGGGAAATATCAGGGAATGATGTTAAAGCCAAGTCAGCACTAAAAAATTATTTACTTACATTTACCTTATCATACAAGCCAAAAGAATAAAGGAGAAGGGGGAAAACATTTATGGATATACATCCATAGAAAAGAATGTTATATATCAGGAACTGTATGAAACAAAAGCACAGGTTTTCTACAATTGTGGAACTCATCTTTAAAGGATCCCCTTACTGACTAACAAAGATCACCACCTAGTGGCCCCAGCTAGATAATTGCACTTGAACAAAGTGCATTGAAATTCAAATATATTGGTGTGTGTTTCAAAAATGTAAGGTAACATTGAAGCTTCTCTTTTTGTGCCTTGGATTTCAGCCTCCTGATTTCCTTTCATTCCGCACAGGTTTTCCTCAATTATAATTCTAAATTATCTCAAAAGCATTCATTTGCAGTTATCTTTCTAGTTAGCTGCCTACTATGTCACATTTTGTGTTCCTCTTCCTTTTATTATATACCATAAACCCCTATGAGTCTTACCTGAAGTCAGTTTCTTTATCATTTTTTGTCATACCACTTCCCTATTAAAAGCGTGAATGATTAAGTGGATCCTGTTGTCTCCTTTAACAAGCCTGGTTTGACCCATGTAACCTCACACTCCACTTAGCACACATTTTGCCTGCCCATTAGGCTACTTTCCTCACTGTTGCTTCACCACCCCCAAATCTCAAACACAACCATCCTTTTCACTCATCTCTGATCTAACTAAAATTCCACCTTTTCCATTAGTTTTCCTCCACCATTCCTGTCAAGCTCACTGCTTTCTTCTCTAGCTTCTTACATTCATCATTATTACCACTGAGTTTACTATTTGTTTTCTAATTATTTTATGAGTATTATGCCAGAGAAGGAAGTGCCATTTTTTAATATATGTCTGTACCACCCATAAATTGCAGCATAGTTTTAAAAATAATATAAAAATTCAATAAATGAAAGACTAACTTTAAAAGATAGAGAAGTATCCCTACAATTAAAGTGCCTTTCATGGTCTGATGATGGGAGACAAGGAAAGAGAAGGGAGAATACAGTAAAGAAAGATTGCTGAAATTATATTCTAATAAGGAAAAAGATTAATTCTCCTACCTTTGTCATGTAAAATAGCAATGACAAATTAAAGAGAAAAGCATCTCTCCAAATGCCAGGATACACTTAAACATATCCCTAAAGTACAGTACAATTTAATCATGAAAGTTTGCAATGGAATATAGTTCTTTTGGGTACAGACAGTGAAAGGAGTGAAAATTTCCCTTCTCAGGTAAAAAAGAGAAAATACTGGAGGAGGTATGAATTTGTTATTAAACAGGTAAGGAAATGTTAACTTGCATTCTAAGACAGCACAAAGTTTTACTTCTTGCGCAGCAGCAAAAACCTTGCCTCAGGGATGTGAACTACAGATATTTGGCAGCTGCACACTTAGAAATAACAGGGCTAAGAGAAAGTTCTGTGCACTCAAACTCAGTATACAATTCAACAACTTTGAATGTGACCAGAAATATTTTACCCCAAAATGTGAATAATAAAACAAATAAAATATTAAATAATCTACTCAAATGAAGAAGTCTGCAGAATAAGTAATGTGAACTTGAAAAATCTCATTAAGTGACACCAGAATTCTATTTCTAGTACAACTGCAAGTAGTTTCATAACTAGGCCTCCAGTAAAATAATTAGACTATTTTAAGGGGTAGCAGCTGATTCTATCTTGAGAAAAGGGGAAAAAAAATGTTTCTCCTATGTAAATTCCCCCCCACTTCCTCAAAGTGACATTTTCAAAGATACCCTAGCAGGGCAATTAAGTTATATGCCATATATATTGCTACTTTATCACATAAGAGTAATATATATGCAAGGCATTGTGCAAGATACTATAGAGAGTAACGGAATATATAAATGCTGGAGACCATGGCCTGGAGTATCTTACTGGGGTGAGAAGACTTATATATTTCCAATAAATAGTAAATAATTCCATGATAACTTTTAAGTAGGTATAGTATACCACATATTATGCAGATAGTCTATATTTTCATATCTCAACAGATATTAATGGCCCACAGTTGGCAAGACATTATGTTAGGCATTTGGAGAGTACAAGTAAATCATTTACTAACTGACCCTAAAAATCAGTATATCTAATAAGAAATACATGACTTTATATAAAGACAAGATATTACTTGATCAAAGAGATATAATTTGTGATTCATCTTATAGTGCAGGTATGGTTTAAACATGCAAAGTTCAGAGGTTATTAGATAAAGCAGTCCAGACAAAGATTTTATCATGAGCAAAGGCACAGAGTTAATGAGTAGAGCTAGAATGAGTATGAGAACATTAGTTAATTCACTTCACAATGAAATATAGAAAATGTGACATGAAACAATGGGAAAGGATATTCAAAACGTATGTTGGAACTAGAATTTGGAAGATATTCAATTCCAGGGTGAGTAAATTGGCTTTAATTTAGCAAACAAGTCACTGAAAGTTTTGAGCAGCTGAGTGACACATTTACATTTGCATTTGAGAGCAATTAGTCATATGTCAATGTGTGCTACGATCTTGAATGTGGAGGCATAGGAAATCTACTAGGAAATTATATCAATTTAGAGAAGAAGTAAATGGTGGTATATATGGCATGAGTCATACAAAATGGAAGAGAACCTACAGATATAAAATTGACTGAGACTTTGTTGATAGCGTTGACTATGAAGGATAACCAAGAGAATGAACTAAAAGATGCCATTTAGAAAAACTAAAAACAAAGGAGGGGTAAGGTTGGTATCCATGGGAATTGATAACATATTTTCAGTTTGAAATACCTTTCAGGAGAAATCATCCAGTTGGAAATTACAATACAGGGCAACTGAGATCAGAATTAAAGCTATAGTTTTGGAAACCATCAAGAGTAAGAATAAAAGAAGTGAGGAAACAGAAATCTCAGAGCTTGTATATAAGGATAGCAGGAAAAAAATTTGATGCCACAGAGGCCCAGTAGAAAAAAATAGGGAGGTTATGAAAAAATATGAATAGGAGAAGTTAGAGCCCCATTTTACCACACTGCATTAAGTTTCCCTCTAATATAGTAGGAATGGGAGATTTATACTTTAGAGAAATTAAATTTAGCAGTACAAAATATTCTCCCAGTAAAAACAGCATAGGAAAGAAACTTTGAGGAAATGAAACAACGTGGACAGAAGGCAAAAGGGGGAAAACTTGAAGTTAATAACCTCAGAATGATACAATATATTTTGTGAAACAAAGGATGCACTATAAAAGGGGGAAATCAATGATAAGTTTAACAAGTTTGAACAAAAATATAAATAGGACTATACCAAAATAAAGAAACAAAAAAATTACAGAAGTAGGGGGGGGGGGGGAAGGAACTGCAACATAAAGTTAAATATTAAGAGTTCCTAAAAGAAAAGAAAAAAATGTGGGGAAAATAAAATGATCCAGGAATTAATAAATTAATAAAGTTTTCTAGAACTGGAGCTCATTCGTTTCTAGACTGGGAATAACATCAAGCACCTAGCCCAAAGAATGACAAAAGACATCCTATAAAGATATTTTAATGAAAAAGGAACACGGGCTCTGACCTTCAAATGGACTTAATATCAGTAATCCTTGAAGTTAGAGTACAACTGTGAGAGATAAATCTTCAAAATATGAGAGAAAGTGACTTTTGGTCTAGAATTCTTTACCAAATTTATTAGGCAAATTTGTCTGATAAGGTAGGTACATCTGAAAGAAATCCTACATGAGATCTTGAAATTTTGTTTTCCTAGCATACTCTACTGATCCACTGAATCATTGTGGGAATAAACTTTAAAAAGGAAGGAAGCAGGATTAAAAAAAAAAATTCCCTGAGACTCCAACAGAGGAGAGGACAAAGAATATCTAAAACACCACAATATCTTTTGTAAACAAGGCTACTGGTGCAGAGTGAAGCAAAAGCATGAAGGACTTTTGAAAGAACAGCTCTGGGGCAGAAGGAAGAAAATTCTCTGTATAGGGGAATTTAAGAGTTCAGGACAGTTCAGAAGAGAGTTTTGCTAATTTAAATATTGTTATCAGATTTCTTTGTTAGGTTACTGGCTTACTGCTAGTATAATATAAATCTTCTGAGTTATATTTTTATATGATGCTCTTAAGACACAGCCCATGCCTAACCTTTGGATTTTTACCCAATGTAATGATCTCTGCTTCTGGTAGGTGACAGTAATCTTCCCAATCAACAATAGTAAGGCAAAATTAAATATCTAAAAAAGTTATAGAAATTACTCTCAATACCTGAATTTAGTGCCTGACAAAAACAATTCATGCAAAAACACAAATCTAATGATGATACTTTGAATTGCACTGGTCTATAGCTTTAGCTCAGAGCTTTGCCTTATAGAAATAAAAATTTGTTATTTTTAGACAATCAACAGTTAAATACAATACTGACATATTTTATCATTTCTATGCTCATCATATAAACCATACTTTCTTATAAACCATACTTTCCATTTGGCATCAATTGTATTCTTGATTAATAATCCTTTTAATAATTGTATTTCTAAATATGGATCTATTTTGCCATAACCCTGAAGTAATAGTTTAGCTAAGTACAAAGTTATAGATTGAAAATTCTTTCTCTCCAGCACTCTATCTTCTGACTTCTATTGTTACTAATGAGAAGTTTTACTAATGAGATGAATTATTCTAATTTTCATCTCAAAATAAGCATTCTTTTAGCTCTACTAACGTTAAATAGATCTTCAAAGATAATATTCTTTGGGTATGGATTTAACCTCTTATGTATATCTGAGAATATAATTTCAAATTAGCTTGTTCACTGCTTCAATTTTAAAGTAAGTTTAGCCATAAATAATTATTAAATATGTAATACAAATATTAAATAGATTTGGCTATTATTTCATACTATCTATAATTGGATCAATATGTCATTAATAATTCATCAAACCCTGATGCATAGAATATCATATAAAATAGAAACAAGGGCAGAATAAAAATATCAGCTTTATATACTTCCTTCTGAGTTAATATGAATCCAAGAATGAGCTGCCAATCAGTTAAAACTAACAATTCCATCATCCAAAATTAGATCTATATATCATTAAAATATAATTTTAGACTAGCATCCTTATTTTCCAGTCTGGGAACTTTATACATACGATAAAAGTATAATCATATTTTATATAATTTTTAACTAGTGGAAAAGAAAACAGTATCTCAGAAAAAGCCCTCTAAAAAAGGAAAAAAGGAATGATTTTAATTAGAAATTTGTTTATTTAAAAACTTTTTCTAGAATACAGAAGAATACTTGAGTCTATGCCCTAAAATTACCTACTGCAAATGATGATTTACAGTATTTAGTAGTCTTGAAATATTTACATAGATTAAATATAAAGTGGCTTGAGAAGAATCTTTCGTATGTGGCACAATAAAAGAGTAGAATCCAGGTACTTAATTAGCATTGCCACTTTTGGCACCTCTAATATTTTCCTTTGAAATTTTACTCTTACCTGTAATCTTACTAGATCACTATGCTTTACTTTTCAGTCCAAAAATCTGTAGAGAATATTTAATGGAAAAATGAGAATGAGTACTTATTCTGTTTTCAGATATTATTCCATCTAGATCTAGATGATGTTCCATCAGGTGATGACATATACTGCAGGGAAACTGGTGGCATTTTTAGGGATGGTTAAAAAATATGTACATAATTAAAATGGAAGTTCATTTGTCAACCAGAAATCATATCCTTTAGTGCCACTTACACTACACTTTTCTAAAATGCCATTTCTCTTTGTTTTTAAGGATTTGAACAAATTGCTGCCTCTTTGGTTGGGCATCAGATGAAATATATGGCCACTTATATCTACAATGAAAGAAAAATACAATGCAAAGAAAAAGATCAAAGGTCCACATCCAGGAATCACTTGGAATATCATCAATTAAATATGGGTCTTGAAAAACTGAGCATGCTCAAGGGCTAAAATTTAATAAAGTTAATGATTTTTACTGCCTATCAAGGGCATTCTTAAGTAAGACTGACAATCTTTTCTTTAGCTCTAAGTGTCTAGCAGTTAAAAACACGGTGACCACAAAGAGTTTTGGTGCCACTTCCATAACTGATGAAAAGTCCCCACTTTACTCATCATTGTTCTTGCAACCTCAAGGCAGTTATCAAAACCATAAAAATGGGAAATAATATCTTACAATTAGTATGAAAATAATTTTTATATTGTGGGCCTCCTTGGAGACTCCCATATATTCTAGAAAAAATATTTAAACAATAAATTAACAATATTATGAAATGTTCTCTGAGATAACATTTAATAAATATTTAAACAAATTTTAGATTAAAAAGTGAGGTTTTTAATAATGGTAAAGATATCTTTAAATTTTATTGTGAAAATATGTATAAAGAATAGCTACATAAAAATTTAACAAATATATACCATTAAAATCACTTTTATTTTACCTTTGTTTCATTTCTTATTTGTACTCTAACATGTTTTCAATTTTATAACTTTAACAGTTACTTGCTTTTATTTCTCAACAGTTTTTTAACAAGACAGTTTTAGATGCAGAAAGCCAAAATTAAGTACTTCAAAGAAAATTGTGCAATAAAAGCAATCTTAAATTTCTAAGGTATTTACTACCTTCTGAAGTTTTTGTCAGTTTTCAGAAGTTATTTGGTGATTTATATGTTAATAAATTGTGGTTCATTTTTGTTTAAATCACAATGCCTTATGTTTAGATTCCTGACAACCAAAAGTGCAGTTTCTATTTATCAAATAAAAAATAATTTCTTCCTCAATTTAAAAAGTTCCTTTGCCAATAGATGTTTTCTGGAAAATATAACAATCTAAGCAATTTTTCATGCCACTTATATTGATTTCCAAAAAATTCAACTTTTCTCTCCTATAATTGTACCTGAAAGAGTTGAAGGAAAATTTTAAAACTTTTTTTCTTGTATTATTTTTCAGTATTTAACCTATTCTACCATAATAAATGCTAATTAAAATTTCATTAAATAGCAACTTATTAGATACCTAAGACATCTTTAAGATTTAAAAACCATGTTTCTGAAATAGAATACTATTGAATTCATAAAGAAGACTGAAGAAAATAGAACTGCAAGGTAATAATACAACCACCAACAAAAAGCATAAGATACAAGTTCCTTACATGTGATCTTTCATAGGAAAAGCTTGTAAATCAAGCCAAAAGATACCAGCCAGATAAACAAGACTAAAAGCTTAAGCTAAAAATAACTACTTCACTAGGTCTTTGTAGAAAATTTAATATAAGTATGTCAACTTAAATATGACTGATTTAGGCATAGGAATATTTAAGATAAAGACTGTATACATTAAAATAAACAAAATTGATATAAAAGATCAAGTAAATGACCTATAAGTTCAGAAACTTTGTATTAAATAGTTGAAAAGCTATAAAACTAAAATGACCATTTTTATTCTTTTATCATATGCAAAACAGGACTCTGCTTCACTTCTATGCTAAAAAGAATATAAAATAGAGGAAAGTAAAGATACTACCTCTAAATCAATTAATTGTACATAAATTGAATCACCTTATTTAGTAGTTACATGTTGAAATGTCTTGTCTCCCATCTCAACTCCAGTTCAAACTCTTCCCTTTAGGTCCCTGGCATTATATTCATGCATTAGACAACTAGTTTTACACATAAAAAGGGAATGTGGTTATATGTGAATCCCTTGTTTGAAGGAAAAAAAATATTATGAGAAAACTTTAAGATTAGTAAGATTGTAAACATTTCTATATGAAAAGTTAAAAGTCCTTTTTTGTCCTTTATATTTGATATTTGCATTAAATACATGGGCATAAATATTCCCACTATACACATATTACAAATGTGACAATATTAATGGAAAAGAAAAGGTATGTTGTAAATTAACGGTAGAGTGGTAAAAATGCACCCACCTTTACTTGAAATATTGAATAATGTTATAACATTGATCTTTGAAACTAAAATAAAATCTTATTTATTAAGCATCAGGAAAACCTCTTCAGCTTCTCCTCAAATATGTTGCACATTTGAATAATGCGAGTCTCTGTAGGACTGATATTGGACTGTGAATATTTGACCTCGAATGTCATTAACAACTTATACATTTTAATATCACGTTTTGAAATGCAGCAAAACTAAGATTGTAGTGAATTTAATTTCAAAGTCATACTTTCCCTCCTTTTATGCTGTATGTGGTAATCCTTGATTTTTTGCACTGATGCTAAATGTTAATGAACAGAGCCACCGTGTACCATTTCACCTGGAGCAATGAAAACATTAAAATCTCTTTAGAAGCCTGAATAAAACTTTATTTTATAAATATAATCCATGTTAAAGCTCCACCGTTTCACTGTACTTTTGAAATAAGGGCACATGGAAAATATGGAAGCGTTTCCTTTGAGATGGCTAACTAAAGCTACAAAATGAGCACTGTACGGCATTTCCAAGGAACATGGTTCAAAAGTTGTACGATTACTACTAAGGTTGTTTTATTCTCTACCACATTTGGAACAGGAAGTCTGTGTTGTTCTTGAAGAATTCTGAAAAGCAATGTCACAGTCTGATGACCTCTTCTCCTCATTAAAACGTTCCCAAAGACAGCGCTCTGCATGATGTTTTGTAGCTTCAGCAGCCATGAACTAATTTGTACCTCTTATTTTGATCATGCACTGGTGAAAGCACCAAACAATATTTTTCTTTAAACACAGAGAGGTCTTTCAACAGCTCAGCATGCACTTCTACCCTCTTTTTAATCTTGGAGCACCTATTTATTTGCTCTTTTCACCACTAAATCTTCTTTGCTCCTTTCTGCCCCCTGCAAAGCGGCTAGTTAAAAATCTTCAGTGTTTTTTCTTCATAGGCTTAAACCATTAAAAGGGTATTACCATAAAAACAGAGATGAAGGCTTGCAGATATAGTACAAGGAGAATTTGCATTTCTAATTTTTAATCCAATTAAACTAAAATAATATTGATTTAGTTACTACCCTTCTATAAAGTGCATGATCACTAAAACTAACATGAAAAAAATATTGCTTTAGAAAATTAGCTTTTAGTGTTCTCTACAAAGATTGATTGGTTCTTCACAATGACTATAAGAAGGTTTTATTTAAAGCTTTTTAGTACGTATGGCACTTATTTGTTTGTTTTGCATACCTATGTCCTTTCTTTGGTTCAGTTATGTCATTCTTTTCCATATGTTTTTCTGTACCACCAAGGTCAGCAGAGATTATTTCATGTGTTTTGTAAGAATTCTGCTTTAAGCCATGCATTTAATTCATTCAGAGGGCTGAGAGGGGAATCTGACATTGTGAATAAATATGGTTTTCCAAGCAATAGTGAACTTTATTAAGAAAAATAAGTCCAAATAATTAAGCAACTAAGTACTGTTTTTAAATGTATGTTAATTGGGGTTAAATAAAACTCAGATATGTACATATGCTAACAACTGAATAAATCATAGTAGATTTCATCCAGTCAATTGTATAGCTTTAAATAGAACATACTGCTAGGATTATAGGTCTAGTCAATGAGAAATCTACTAATAAATGGATTCCTCACCATGAAAGTTTCATTCTCTCAAAATGTAATTCCTGAACACATTGAATTTCTTTTAAACAAGTCAATAATAATATAAACATTTCACTATTAATAAATCATAACATTTTCAAACTCAACAGAAATGTGAACTTTTATTTAAAATGCTAACTCATTATCTTCCAAGTGTTTAAGATTAATCAATTGATTTTTTAATATTTTATATTTAGATGCAACTTATCCAGTTTCTCAATTTATTTGTAAAATTAAGCATTTCTATGAAAATAAATGTTAAAAGGTATTTTTCTAATGAACTCATCAATATTTAATTTTATTGACATGTAAAATATATTTTAGCCAAGTAAAGTTAATTGAATCAATATCATTAAAATTAATTATGTGACTTTTAAAGTCATTACAATTAATTAATTGATCCTTCTGTTCCAAATTGCTTCCTAAAAAAAAATATTTTTCATTGCATTACCCATTGCATTGGCAGTGGTTAACTGGGTAGTGTGAAAATTGTTAATTTCATGTAATGTTCCTACAAATTTAACTTGTTACTTAATTTCTTCTATAAATGTCTTTGGCTAATTTATTCTTAAAACACATTTTTCCTGTTGTATCTCTGTTGAATATTAAACATCATTTAACCATAGACCCCCCAGGGTGACCAACAATTGACATAAATTTCCTAGATGATCTTCTAGGATCCCCTGCCCCCAGAGATAGGACTCACCAAATCACTTTGTCTTTAAAATTATATCTAATAAATCAGTTCAAGAAATCTAACTTGTATTTATGTTTCTGAATCTTTATGTTTAATAGATCTAAATATATGTTTTTTTTAAATTCTCAGAGAGACGTAAGCCATCAGTTTCTTGGGGTTCCTTTGATTGCTTAAGGGATGCTCATCAACTTTGTGTATTAAAGTCAGAGACATGGCTACAAATACAGACCCTGTCAAAGATTCTCTGATGAGCTTGACCAAGTTATCTCACGTCTTTGAGTATTAACTTTCTCAACTAGAAGTTCGGTTAAACAGTACTTCTCTTCAAAGTTATTAAGAATTGATATATATTTACAACAGGGTAATGGTAGATGCTATAATAGTCAATAGTGACTAGCAGTTGACAGGTTAGTTGGTTCCCTCCGAATATTCAGAAATTTATTTGTACTGATCTATCTAGAAGGATCTACTAGAAGGGTGACAAAAATAATGAGAAGAAGGCTGGTTTCTTTCTTTGGTTCACAAGTCTTCTAATTTTCCTGAGCATCAATTCATAAAATTTGAGAAACTAAGTAGGACACTTTTATTAAAAATTATTTTCGATGGTAGTTGTGGAAAACCCCTGTGAAACTATCAAACAGTATAAAAATGAAAACAATATTTTACAAATAAGATTCTAGACTTCCAACCACTCCCCCCCAAAAATAAATATCATTTGTCTAAATCTGCATTTTACATATGAAAAAGATTCAGACAGCTTTAAGCAAGATTATACAACTAGAAAAGTACATTTGTCTGTGTTATGTAAATCTGTCTTTTCAAGACTGATAGGGCGATATCTTCTTCTGGGTGTATTGAGTGAAAAATTGACTTTGCCACAATAAGCTATGCCTACTTTAGTCAAACAATATAGTTCATTATAATCAAATGAGTTCAAAATAACAAAATTAAAATCAGATTTAAAATGTACTTGACACTTTATCTTCATAGAAAGTAAGCATATTTTGGTAAGGATGGAAATATTTGCTGATTTTTTTAAAGCATTTAAGTTAAGATCCTACTTGAATATATACTTTTATGTTTCATTCTGACTTTTGTCCACTAGATGTCCCCAGTACGTCACATAGGAGCTCTGATCTCAGATGGGGCCTCGTTAGAATCTGCATCTACTGTTTCTTTTTGAAGTGATTTCCTGAGATATTTTGTCAAAAGAGTTCTATTTCCCAGGTCATTTCAGACTTAAAATTAACAAGCTACTAATCTACAGAGAAATGCAATCATTTAAAGATTTTTGTCTAAGAGACAGAATATAACTTTGCCAATTTAAGAAGCAATTAGAGAACATGTATATCTTCTTTTCTGAAATGCATATAAGAAATCAAAGACTGAAACAAGTTCAAAATCCTTAGAGAAAAAGTTCATAGCCTTGAAAGGGAAGAATCCTGATACAACTTTTAATTGTATTGATTTCAAAGGATGAATAACATTTACACAAAATAGTTCAGAAAACTTTGGTAACGGCAGGAGTCTTGTTTAATTTAAACCTTAATAAATTAAAGAAAAAAAAAGTAAAGGCTTGAATGGTCACCCAAAGCATCCCCTCCTAACTCACACAAAAACCTCTGTAACAAAGGCTACAAGACTGAAATACAATAATAATTGCAACATGGGGATGTTCAATTAGAACTACGCTTGCAAAATGCTGTCTTTTTTCCCCAAAAAACACAGTGAGCCCATATTACAGGAGGTTTCTGCCTCCGACAGAAAAATAACACCCTCTAGGGTGGCTGTGGTAGATTGCTGCACTAGAGGGCTGAGATTCTACTCTTCTGAAGCAATTCAATAAGGATTCCTACAAGGTGTCTCAAAATGGAAGCACTCAGGCAGCGTGTTTCTGCCTCACAGGGCAAGAGGTAAAAAGTTCAGCCTGTGAAGTAAAACAGTTTCTGCCCCGGAGCAAGAGAGAAAAAAGTACAAGAGTGTTCTGATGAATTATCTCTTGCTCGGAGCTAACACGGGCATCCCTGAACAATGGCCAAGTCTAACCAGAGTTGACAGCCTCCATTCACTGCCCAGCACTCCATCCTGCACAGTGTCTGAACAATGGGCCATTCTCACCGCTTCCTATCCCGTCCCCAGCCTTTCAACAAACCTTCTTCATTCAAGAGCCACCTCTTTATCATGCTTTCTTTGATTAAGCTCACCTTTCATCTCTCTCGTATTTTATTGTTATTATTTATGGAGTATGTCAAGAATGGAGATAATGTAAAAAAAAAAAGTTTAAACCAGTTAGGTTTAAACTTATTTAATTTAAGGTTTGGAATGTCAACCAAATCATAAGAAACAACTAGGAAACAATTAAGTGATAAACTACAGGATCCTGGCAAGAATTCCTACGGTAGTTCACAGACTGTATTTGTGTCCCAGAAAAGAAAGATTTGTAGAGGAGTGGGAACCTGTACTATATCTTAAAAGATTCAGGGAATTGAGAGAAAGAAGGGTGAAAGGAGAGAGGTGAGGAGATTCATCAAGTAAATTAACACAGGGAAAAGTCAGCTGGTGCCTACATAAAATGGACTTGAAAGAAATGAACAAAACTTCCAGTAGGTTGGATTGTAGAAGTTCAAGAGAAAAAGATGCAAAGGTCTAAAAAGCAAGGGGTGCACTATTGTGTCTTCTGGGACATGAAGTAATGAAAGGAATATTCTGGAAATAAAGTCATAGCCAATTAGATCATGGTGGTAAGCATGAAAAAGTTTTAGGAGAGGTGAAAGACTGTCAGGAAACACATTAGTTGGCTATAAAAACAATATTGAATTTTGGTAACAAGGGTCAAGACCAGAGGCTTGGGTGTTGAATACAGAAAAAAATAAGAAAATCTAAGAGATAAATGTTGGTGGAAATTAAATAAATGAATGAGAAGTGACTCAATTGGAAGAGAAACTAAACTTTTTTTTTTTTTTTAGAACCAAGAAGTTAAAATTCTTCAGCAAAATTGTAACCAGTTTAATCTGTATTTACTGTTTATCATACCAGAGAAAGAATAATGTATTTCAGGACACCTTATAATTTGACTTGTCACTTTTGATACTGATATAAGCCAATAGTGTAAAATAAATTTCTCTCTTGATCCCTACTCTTTAACAAAAATAAACTGTCAAAAAACTTAAATCTGTTTTGCTTTGTTTCTTCCTATAACTTTACCTGTTCTAAGTATCTTCCCTTCTGAGCTCTCAACCTTACATTATAATCAAACCCATGCCAAGGAGAGTTTAGGTTGATATCTATAAATCCTACCCTTTCCCTGAGAGCTCTGAAGACAGTGATTCCTGTCTTTGTTATCTATTTGTGAAGTGACTATAAGTTATCTTTGGGTCATATTTAAGGAAAAGAGGAAATCATTTGGTTAGGAGGGGCTAGAGCACCCATCAAATCATACCACAGAGGCCACTTCCTTTTCTGCACACATGCAAAGGCTCATAATTGCTAGATTCACATTTAGCAAATACTCTAAGTTCAGTCAATTACAGTCATATTTTAGAAGCCAGAGTATTTCCAACCAAGTACGAAGATTCAGAACCCCCAAAAATTTTTGATTTGTTAAGCGACCTAAAGGTCTAATCAGGTCTCAAATAGTTTGAGTTTCAGAAATACTCTCAGGAAATCAAGTTACTTTAAATTAATTTAGATACAGGTACCAGACTGAATCCCCACCCAAATCTACCTATATTTGTCAATCATATTGTCTCAGAAATACTCACAACATATTGTCTCAGAAATACTCACAACATCCAATAAAAAGATACAATTCTGGAGCAGGTAAAACTTTTCAGATTGTTTATAAATTAAAATGCCATAATCACTAAAGCAACAAAAAAAGCAACACTTTAAGATTCAAGCATGGCATATGATAAAAATCAACCATCACTACTACTTCCTTTACACATTCAAACTCAAAGTAAAACTGAGAAAAACATATTTAAAGTTATAGATAAATGTAAAACACTTACAAGAAGTGAAAAGGTTTGAATTTGTTCCAGCAATTCTAAAGAAAAAGAAACTAAGTGAAAATCTGCCATTAACTATATTTAATAAAGTTCAATAGCATTTTAAAAATCATATTACTCTTGTCTTGCAGGACAGACAGTCAAGGAATTACTACTACCACCACCCCCCAAAAATACAAGAAACTACAAATTCATAAGGACAAGTAAATTCTATAGTAGGAGTTTGTCAAGGACTGTTTGACAACCCCTGATAATCTGGATATCAAGATTTAAAAGACTTGCAGATGCTGAGCACAGAAGACCCGAGTACATCAAAGAAAACGTACCAAAGTGAGAAACCATGAATGAAAGACTTACTGTCTCTCCAAAAAAACATTGCCCTACTGATAAAAGATAAGGAGATATTTACCTATTGTAGCTTCTCTCTCATCTGAGTGAAGGAAGGGTAACCTCAGTCATAAGTATCTAAGGCAAAATTTCATACAACTTGTACAGTCCAAAGTACCTATGTCTAGAACCATAGAATAAAGTAATCCAGGGTTAGTAATAAACACAAGTTCCTGACAAAAAGAAACATGTATAGAAGATTTCAAATTCACTTTAATACATAGCTCTAAAAGATCTCACAGTTATAGCTTCAAGACTGGCGCAAGGTAAAAGTCACCAAACACTGAAGGATTAAATAGCTATAAGTAAGAGTCAAGGTATAAATCATGAAATTATCAAGTGAGAAAGTTAGCTACCTTTATAATAATGAAAAAAAATTACCAAATTAATATATTTGACATAATTTAATAAATAACAGAGACTATTGTCAAGTATGATGAAGGAAGAAAAGACTATGGAAACTGATTGAGGGATTTGGGGGGGAAAGCCTTTTTAATTTTAGAAATGAAATATAGAAGAATTAAGAATGAAAAGAGTTCTCCGCACCAATGACCTAATGTGGAACTAGGGAACGTTTTCTGGGAAAATTCATTTAGATATCATTTAGTATATTTGGATATAGACACATAAATACTGTTGCTGTTTTAAGAGCTTATATAGCAAAATGAAATATAAAGACCCTAAATGTATGTTATTTTTACTGCTTTTGAATTATTTAACAGTAAAGAGACATGTTCTGTCTGAAAAAAATAAAGTCAAGAGAAATTTTTGCATTGTGAGACACCTATATAAAAATTATTCAATGGAGCAGAGTCAAAAGAACAGGAAATATATATGTCTAGAGACATAAAAATGGAGAGATTTCAGCATCGCTCTGCTAACTAGAGTTCCAGAAATGAACAAGAGAAAAGATGCAGGAAAAAAAATTGAAATGATAACTTAGAACTTCCTGGTTTGATGAGAGATACAGAGCCTCAAATTTTAGGAACCTCATTACATTCAAATTAATAAAAAGAAATGCATAACTAGATATGTAATAAAACTGCAGAACATCAAAACACAAAGGAAGTTCTTCAAACATCCAGAAAAAAAGACAAATTACTGAAAGGAACAACAATTTGACTGGTAGTTGATTTCTTAATGATAGAAACTGAAAGATTAGAAAATGGTCACTTTTCATTCCAAGCACTGCTAAAAATTGCTGTCAGCCTAGAATCCTGTATCTTATGAAATTATTTCCAATTCATATATTCATTACCATCAAGAAAAATGGATGTTGTACTTATTATATGCTAGACAAAGGTTCGGGTCTCTCATGAATAAAACGGGCCAAAAATTATTTCTATTCTCTTAAGAGTTTACATTCTAGTGGAAATAGTCAATAAACAATAACGTTAATAAGTAAATGAGAGACTGTCAGCACTGAATTAATGAAGGTAAGACTTAAGTAACAATTTGAAGGAGGTGAAGGATCTGTAGGGCAGAGAAGAGTGTTCCAAATAAAGTTGACAGACAGCATAAAATCCTACAGGGGGAGAGTTCCATAGACAGAAGAACAATGTGACTGAAACCAAGAGTCAGTTTCCATTTTTACTCAGTGGAATAGCGAATGGAGAGAAAGGTTAGCATGAACAGTGGCATGGTGGATTTTAACAAGAACACACTGACTATTATGTGAGAATATGCTGTATATATGTAGGTGTCAAGCAAGGAAATCAATTAGGAGACTTTGAGGTAATACAGACTCAAGGTAAGAGTAGGGTCCAAAGGCATAGGCATATGGGTGCTGATAAAGATAAACTTACTAGATGCTATCACCAAGAGAAGGAGTATGAATATAGAAAAGGAGTGGACCAAGGGTTGAACAAAGAAACTTCAGCTGGTCAGAAAAATGAGTAAAAATGAGCTCAAAACACTGAAAAAGGTGATCATGTGGTATGGTGTGCCAGGTCAAGATAATATAGTCAAGAGGAGTGATTATATCACATGATGCTAATAGTGGTGTATGATAGAAACTGAGAGTTTAATATTGAACTTAGTCATGTAATTTTGAAAAAAAGCAATTAAGTGTAGTATGCAGCACAAACCTGATTGGACAGTTATATATAATATCAGAGAAGTGGAAACTGTTCTTGGATAGTAATTATATCAGAGAACTTTCCTGCAAAATTGAATAGAGAAATGCTGTGGTAGCTAACCACATAAATGGGGGCGGCGGGGAGGACTTTAAAAAATTAGAAAGAGAATGAGAAATAAAAACATGCTATATGCTAATGAGAATGCCCAGTAGAGTAAAACACAAATGTGCAAAAGAGAGAGAAGAGGGCCTTCCTGGTGGCGCAGTGGGTTAAGCAATGCACTATGAAGCAAACCACAGCCACTGCAGCACAAGTTCGATCCCTGCTGCCGGCCAGGGAGGGGACCCGCATGGCTTAGCAGACCTCTCCTGCCTTGCCCGCTGCTCCCCTCAGCAGTGTGTTTCAGTCCATCTGCCTGTTCTGCCCCCTGCTCTGTCTCTGGTGAATCCTCTCACCTCCCTGGATTCTGGCCTGTACCCCAGCTCTTGTATGCATAAATAAATAAATCTTTAAAAAAAAGAGAGAGAGAGAGAGAAGAAAATTGAGGATTTGGCAAAGGACACCAGGATCCAGTAAACCATTGAAAGTTCGACTTTAGGTGGAACAAAATGAATTCATCTGGAATTACAGCCACGACAACTGAAATGAGGCAGATGCTGCTCAGTAGGTCGAGGTAGTTGGGAACCTCTGCATGCTCTCATCTAATGATTTCATTTTTTCATTGAAGTAGAAAATATCAATAATATCATCATCTCAGAGTAAAGCTAGGAGAGGGAGTGTTGAAGGTTTGAGAAGGCTAAAAGAAAGCCTTTTTATAATATTTCCAGAATGAGGATGAATTAAAGATATCTTGCAGACATGAAAATATTGAAGGAGGTTATTTTCAACAGATACTCTCTGAAGGAATTAAGGAAAAAGTGATAGCAGAAGGAAGACCTGAGAGTCTGAAAATGAATGGTAAGCATAGAAGTAGCTAGTAAGAAAATAAATCTAAATAAATATTGCCTAAATAAACCAATACCAGTAACATAGAATTTAAGGAATTAAAATAATGTTTAACTATAATAGTGTATATGAATACCATGTAAGAAAGGAGAGAGTATGACTGATCTATGTATATACATACAAGCTCAAGCATCAACACTTCTAAGTGTAATAATCAACAGAAACTTTGAGAGTTATTCCTATATAACAATACATACATTTGGTGATAATATGTAAATTTCAAAACAAAAATTCACTCTATTCTGTCATTCTCCGAATCTCAGTATACTATATCCAGCTAAATAATACAAAAATAGAGAACTCCAAAAGAGACTTTAAGTACTACTGGACTCGGCAATTCACCATAATCTCAAGTATTTTGCCTTCACTCTAAGTTATGGAGCATCCATTCTGAAATTTAAGTTACAAAAACCAACATATGTGCAACCAAATGGAAATGAGACAAAACAGAATTCCTTTCTCCCATCTCGATTCCCTACCAAGTACGTTAATTTTAGAATTTAGAAGTTTGTTTCCACTTACTTTTAAAACCAAAATAATTATATATTTCCACAGATCAAAAGGTCTTTTACACTAATTCTAAAATTTCCCTTATTTCTTTGTTTACTTTTATACTTTTACTACTAGTTTTCTATCTTTATTTAAAGTTACTCAGTGCTAATCAGAAGACCTTAATAATGTTAAAGCTCCTCTTCTTTTGGTACTGAAACTATAAATAGCCATTTTCAAATGTTTGCATGAGTTACTTTTACAATAAAAAATAATTAAATCTGTTTTGAAATTAAGAGAGAATAAATTGTATTCTACTTTTAGAAATCTCTAATACAATATTGAGTACAAGAAATGATTTGGCCTTCCTTTACTTTAAATTTTATTTTGGAGTTATTACAACTGTGATTCAACAGTCTTAAATGGAAAAAAATGCAAAACCTACTTTCCTGTTCAACAACTAACCCACACAGTTTCATGGTAATATATCACATGTTTAAGAATATTAAAGAAAACAAGAATAACATCAACACCAACAATTGGCAACTACATGCTTAGAGATTATGTTTGCATTTTTATTGTTGTCACATTACTTTCTTGCAGAGTGTACAGTTAGGGGAATACTATTTTAATACCATGTTTAACTGGAAGTGAAACTAACATTTAAAAATTTCATGAGAAGAGTTTTTATGATCTTGTATTAGCTTCAAAGGTAGAGGAAGACTGATTGGAGACATGTGAATGTGACTCAAACTCAAATCCATATTTGTTCATGTAGAAATAAAGCTCTAGTGATCTCTGACTTTGACAACTCAAAACTTAATTTGCTAAAAAGTAATTTTTGCATGTACCACTTGCAAATGAGGATAATTAACAATATAAAATCAATATTTGAGGTGTTAAAAGTATAAATACAATGTCATTCAAAGTATGTTGTCATTGTTCTTCTTTGGAAATAATGCAATGAATACTTAACAAGTTGCATGTAGCATCCCATATGCTCCATCATCAGCACATAAAAATGAATAAACATTAAACAGTCTGAATTTCTTTGAAATGTTGATTGATCTTAAACTCAAAATATATTTCTTATAACATTAATCATAAATGTGGTATTTGATATTAGCTTTTAAAATTTTTATTCTTTAATTAAATTATTCTCCTTATCCTAATAGTGTTTTTAAAAATGAAAAGTTATGGGCCTCCCTGGTGGCAAAGGGGTTAAAGTTTCAGCACTATCAATCTATGGTCAGCCAGTGCAGCCTGAGTTCAATCCCTAGCCAGGGAGGTACCCGACAAGGCATAGCAGACCTCTCCTGTCTCACCCACTGATCCCCTCAGCAGTGCATTTTAGTAGATCTGCATGTTCTACTCTCCACTCTAACCGTAGATTAGAGTACTATGATTTCACCTAGACAAGAGTTAAAGCTAATTGTGAAAAGATCAAAATGTTTCCAAACACTACTGACAAGGGACTTATCACAAAGATCCACAAAGAGCTGACCAGACTAAACAAAGTAAACAATCCAGTCAAAAAATGGGCAGAAGAACTAAAAAGATATTTCTCTAAAGAGGAAATGCAAATGGCCAACAGTCATATGAAAAAATGCTCAACATATCTGGTAAACAGAGAAATGCAAATCAAAACCACTATGAGATACGACTTCACACCAGTGAGAATGGCACATAGCAACAACAAATGTTTGTGAGGATGTGGAGAAAAAGGAACTCTCTTACACTACTGGTGGAAATGCAAGCTGGTCCAACCACTATGGAAAGCAGTGTGGCAGTTCTTCAAACTACTAAAAATGGAACTCCCATATGATCCAGCAATCCCACTCCTAGAAATACACCCAAAAGACACAAAAACACTGATTCAAAAGAATACCTGCACCCCTATGTTTATTACAGCACTCTTTACAATAGGGAAGACCTGGAAACCTAAATGCCCAAAAACATGATTGGATCAAGAAGATGTGATGCATATATGTGATGGAATACTATTCAGCAATAAAAAAAGATAAACTAGACTCATTCATAGAAGCATGGATGAAGCTAGAAGGGATTATGCTCAGTGAAATAAGTCAGAAGGCAAAAGAAAAATATTGGATGGCTTCCCCCCTAGGAGGAATATAAGGGAACCAAATAAGTGACCAAGGAAAAGAATAATAACAGTAATAATAATAATAAACGACAAGGACAAATCGGGACACTTCATGGGGAAAAGTGAGGGAATGGGTTGAGAGCAAAAAGAGCACAAGGGACTGAGGTGATGATGCACTGGTGAAATGGTGGTGGGAAATCCATGGGGACCACAATTGATGTCAAAAATATATAAATAAAATTAAATTAAAAACTCAAAAAATAGTTTCCAAAAAACTTCACTATATCCCAGAGTAAGGCTCAAAAATATCTCAAAAATTACTAAAAGCAACAAAACTCACAATTTTTGCTATTCAATAAAAAAAATCATCAGATATACAAAGAAGTAGGCAAATGTAAACAATAATGAAGGGAAAAATCATTCAATAAAACTGACCAACAAATGACACAGATGACAGCTACAACAAAAAGCACATTAGAACAGTACTATAGCAGTATTCCATTGTTCAAGAAAGTGAAAAAAACATAAAACATGTGAGACAAATTTAAATTCTAGAACAGATTTAAATTCAAACTCTGAAAAAGGAAAATATAATGTTTAAAATAAAAATGACACTAGATAATATAAATCTTAGACTGGCCATCAGTAAATTGCTGCAACAAGTAACACCAACAGTCAAAACAGTTAACTAAGAAAATTAAAGAATGATGGTGATGATATAGTTGTTTTCTATATATTTGTTATCATAACCATAATTATGTGTTTTGTGTTTTGCATTTTCCCTGTGATCATTAACTTTACCAGTAGTGACTAAGAATATTTGGGCTGAGAAAAAAATCTCTGTTCCTTTACTGTTTTAGCAAGACAAATAAAATTTATAATAAAGTAAAAAAAAAAAACACAAAACCACAGTAGATAAAATTAAAAGCAGATTGGACACTATGTAAGGAAAGATAGTGAATTTAAGGATGTAATAGTGCAACAGTAGGAACTATTCAAATTTAAGCAAAAAAAAAATTGAGAGCACATGAGTGAACCATAAGACTTTTTCAAATAGGCCACATGTACATATAATTGGGGTCACAAAAGGGGAGGGTAACAGGAAAGTGTTACAAGGAAAGAAGGGCAATCCTGCTCTAACATAATGGTGAGCTGCACACTAAACATTGTCTTGCAACAAACATTAGGAAGATTATCCTTTGACATGTAGCTTGTGATATTAAGCAACAGGGACCATTCTTCAACCCATTCTAATTTAATGTCTGTTTTTCCACTTCTTATAAAAACCCTCCCAAGTTGATATGTGTACTGGAGTGGCCTTTGAAGTGTTAGGGCAAGATGGATAAAACAATTAAGACTCAATCTGAAGAAAATTTTCTAATCTCTGAAATTCTGTAACCTACTAACATACTTCCTTTCTTTTCTTTTATCACTGTTTCCCACTTTCTTCAAATGAAGGCTTCATTATGTCGTGTTTTATCAGGAACTCTTATTCATACTTGAATTGAAAAAGCACATAACCAGCTGTCAGTAGAGAACATGACTCTTGCAAGTACAGTAGCAATAATATGTTCACTTATTTTTTCATTCATTCAAAATCTTCTATGGGCCAGGCAATATGAAAGGTTCTAAGAATATATCTGTGAATAAGAAAGAAACATTCCTGACCCAGAGAAATTACAGACCATCTGGAGAGATTGACGTTATACTGGAAAAACATTAATTTACATATAATTATTTTGTATACTAACATCAATCATTTGTCTCAATTCCTTCCTCCCATGGTCTATGTAGTATCACAGGTGCCAGAGATCATTGTAACTGTATTTCTCATAATTCTTTGCCAACTGATATCCAGCCAGGTTTAGCTATTGAGAGGTATTGTTGCAATATTGGCAGACAGCAGAGTCTTCATCTGTTGCCATCGGTCTTCCTTTGAATATTTTGCCTCTCTCCTTGCCTTATGGTGGTGTCTCTGAAAGTGGGTATGAGCCATCAGGAATCCCATCCTTAGCACTGATTTCCACTCTTCAGGTATACTACCCCATGCCAAAATGTCCTCTTGAACAATTCTATCAATAGTATTAAGAACACTTAAGGGTCACAATACAATTTCTCACCTTGAATTTACATTCCCGAGTGTAACTCAAAATCTCATCTCTTCCATATCAATGAATGTTATGTAATAGGAAAAGAATCGAGGATGTGGAATCAACCCTTTCACCATTTGTATTAACTAATTCTCCATTAAATTCACTCTCCTTGGAAGACCTCATATGATTTCTGTCTCCCGACTAACACACTTATCATTTTGATTAATGTGAAATACATGGTCCAATGAACATATCTAATGAGAGATCTAATCTATACTGAGGATTCAAGAGACATTTTCCATGAGAAATGAATATTTAAATGAAGAACTGGATAATGAATAGAAGTTAGCCAGGTAAAGGGAAGCAACTATAACAACATGGTCAAACATCACATTATTTAAGATATCAGAGAAAGACAATTCAACAAAAGTCAAGTCCTTGTTTATACAGTTGACTTATATCCACAGCATACATCTTTTTGTGCCATCTGACTTATAGCAAGCCTGCTAGGGTCTACCTCAGAGGTCTAAGTCAAAAGTTTGCTTTGTTTGTGTTCTTTATTGTGATTCTATTAAAATCAGTGAGATTTTGCTTTCACCAATTCTAATGTCTTCAAGTGCTTAAAAAAACAGTCCCAGGGAGAAATGTTCTGTTTGTTAATGCACCTTCCCCACCATGTCACCCTCAGGTCACACATTTAATCAGGAATCTTAAATGTCAAAAAGATTACAGACTGAAGATATACGTCTAACTTTCTACTTCTTTTATAACATTCCATGTACCTTGGCTACCTAATTAAAATACAGTTTACCAGTGAAATAAAAACCCCCCTTCCTCCCCAAATCTCAGATCAGTATTGATTTTTTCCCCTTTGCATTGGGCACGGATATGACTCAGCACTGTACTATTACTAATCCTTTTGATACTTTGTTCATTATGCATTTTTTTACATTAAAAATGTTGGTGTTTTTTTTAAATAAAATATTGTCTATCTTCACTTTTGAGGGTTTTTTTTTTCCCTTGTCCCTTTAAATTTTGTACCTAAAACCAATGTCTCATCTTCTCCCTAGTTCCAACACTACAATTCTTGTTACTTTCTAAAAGGAACATTGGCTTATGCTAGAAACAAAGTAGGGAATCTCTCTCAACACTGCCTAAAGGTTCCCCATCATTGGAATGATAACTGCAAGAAGGACAAAGAAAATTCATATTCTTAAAACACATTCAAAGTTAGATAATTGGGCATATTAACAAAAACAAATTTGACTATTAGACACTATCATTTCTGAAACATGAGTTGTGTTTCAAAATATTTTATCATGGGTGTCAAGCACTGGAGAGAGGTGGAGATGGTGTCAGAGGAAGTCCCCTAATTCTCTCCCAAGAAGAAAATCCAAAGAGTTACAGAGACCACTGATCTCTGAGGATTCAGTGATATGGAATGAAATGAGTGCCTACTGAACATCGAAACCAATGCTGAATGTGGCAGAAGGAACACTGAGGAAATTCAACACTACACTACACACACACACAAAGTGGTAAATGGAGAGAGGTGTCTATAGGTTACAACCAAGGCAGAAAATAGTAGTACAGTCCTATGCTCCCCTGTTTGGCTGGAAAGGAGAGTTGAGTGGTGTGGAGATGCAACGTGACTGTGAGGAGATAAGTGTGGAAGTGCTAGTGAGCTAGGAAAGCAGAGTCCCTCTTAAGAAGGTGATGTGCAGTGGCACTGTACCCTCCACCTTGGGACTAGAGCTGATCCTGTGAAACAGCACTGAAAACCTAGTACACAGAATATAGACACAAGTCTGACAACCCAGAGATAATGGCTCTCAGTGGGAGCACAAATGCAATAAACTCCCACACACCACTTTCACCAGTAACTAGACCCAACCAGACCCCTAAACTAGCCCCTGACTCCGCAGTTATATATCAGTTTTCCACAACATACAGTGCCATCTGCTGGAGAAGTGGAAGTTCTGCATGCTTAGCACACTAGAATAAATAACCTAGAAAACAGTTAGATGGGAGAAGACACAACACACGCACCCTAAGTCTTCAAGGGAGTATTTCACCATGAAACATTTCACCAAGGAAGTCATATTCTTCCTATAGATACAGAATTTAAAAACGCCATGATACACAAGGACAGTTTGTTCAATAAATGGTGCTGGGAAAACTGGACTGCCACATGCAAAAGAATGAAACTAGATCACTACCTCACAGCATGCACAAAAATCAACTCAAAATGGATAAAAGAACTGGACATAACACCTGAAACCATAAAATATATGTAAGAAAACATAGGTAAAACACTACGAGACATATATCTTAATAACATCTTTAAAGATTCATCCCCCAAAGCAAAGAAAGTGAAGAAAAAGATAGCTGGGATTACATCAAACTAAAAAGCTTCTATGTAGCAAAAGAGACATTAACCGGAACAAAGAGACACCCTACTACTGATTGGGAGAAAAAATTTTCACTCCACACAACTAATAAGGGATTGATCACAAAGATATAAAGAACTCACAGGACCATAGGACTCAACAAAAGCAAAGTAAACAATCCAGTAAAAAAAATGGGCAGAACTTAAAAGACACTTCCCCAAAGAGGAAAAACAAATGGCCAACACACATATGACAAAATACCCAGCATCACTCACAATCAGGGAAATGCAGATCAAAACCAAGATAAGATACCACATTCCACCAATCAGAATGTCACATATTAAAAAAACTAGCAACAACAAATGTTGGTGAGGATGTGGTGAAAAAGGAATTTTCCTACACTGCTGGTGGGAATGCAAACCGGTCCAACCACTATGGAAAGCTGTGTGGAGGTTCCTCAGAGCACTAAAAGTGGAGCTTCCATATGACCCAACAATTCTACTCCTAGGAACTACCCAAAGGACACAAAAACATTAATTCAAAAGGATACCTACATCTCTATGTTTATTTTAAACAGCACCATTTATAGGTAAGATTTGGAAACAATCCAAATGCCCGAAAATAGATGACTGGATAAAGATGTGGTACATATACACAATGGGATACTATTCAGCAATCAAAAAAATTAAACTAAAATTCACAGTAACACAGAAGGGATTAGAAGGGATTAGAAGCAACACAGAAGGAGCTAGAAGGAATTATGCTCAGTGAAATAAGTTAGAAGGAAAAAGAAAAATATTAGATGGCTTCACTTATAGGAGGAATATAGAGTAACCAATAAGGATCATGGGGAAAATAATAACAATAAAAAACACAACGAAGGAGACAACTATAAATCAGAGATATTCTGCAAGGAAGCAGGAGGGAGAGGGATCAAAATGAGAGTGGGACGAGCACAAGGGAATATGGTGATAGTGCATGGGTGAATTGGTGATAGAAATTCTATGGGGACTAAGCCTGAGAAAAGAAAGCAAACACTGAAAAAAAAATGAACAACGTAAAATATATATAAACTTTTAAAAAATATATTATTTTCAAAAGTAAGCTTTTTCAGTCCTACTTCTAAAATTACAATCAAGTTACAATTAGCAAAAGATACTTAAGACATAAGAAAAGGAGGGGTTGGAGGAAAAAAGACATAAGAAAAGGAGATATTACAGAGAAATGTTTAGTTTCATGCGTATGTGTGCTTCCTCAAACTGCACCCACCTTCAGCCTTGACCATAAAGAAATGGCTCATATATATGTGTAACTCTATATAGTGATTCTCTAAAATTTCTGCTTGATTTCTCAAGTACTTACTTGTACATTCTGAGCATAGCCACAAGCCTGACATATTCTATCTCATCTCAATTTAATAAGAAACTAACTCAGAATGAAAATCTAGACAGGTCTCCTAATGGCTTTTTGTTCATATTTGAAAAAAGGCATTTTGGCTTCCATTTCCTCATTAGGCTGGTCATTGACATATTTTCCCCTTACCTCTACCTATGGACAAGTAATTCTGCACCACATGTAAATTTTAGACTATATTAAAGATATAACCTAAATTAGCTTTATTTCATTCTTTCCATGTCAGCTTTTATGTGCAATACTAAAGTTTATTTTGAAAATATCTTCAACTAAAAGTTGTCACTTAGAGTATAATATGAGGACTTATAGCAAGAGTTTTGAGTTCATATGTTAGGCCTCCAGTACATTTCAGATGATCTTTCCTACACTTTCTTATGTTCTATATTTTTTGCTGAAGTAATATTGCATTATAACATTATATAACTTCAGGTGTACATCACTGAAAATCAACATTTCTATACTGCATTAACTTCACTTCTTAATATCCCATTCTATCCTTCACCATATGATTGTTCCTTTTGTCCCAATTTAACTATCCATTCCCTTCTGGTAACCACAAATTAATCTTATAGTTCAAAGTTTATTTTTGTTTTATTTAATTCGTCTGTTTCTCTATACACCACATATGAAGGAAAGCATATTTTTTTTGTCTCTGGTTTACTTCAGTAAGCACTATATACTATTGAATAATACTTGCAGATAGCAACATTTCATCTTTTTTAATAGCTAAATGGTATTCCATTGTGTTTACATATACAATAGGAAAGGATAAAAAGAAATTTAATTAAACTGTTTTCAGCAATACCATCCACAAGAGGGAAGTATGGAAACACCGGTCTCCTACAGCTGTTGACATAGGAGTACATACTCACATCAGGGAGTTTGGAGACTCAGCACTGTATTTGACAAGAGGGTTGCACAAAACCAATGTCCAGAATAGAGGGTATATTATTGGAGAGCAATAGGAACAGGGGTACAGAGTGATGATAACTGGCTCGAGCCTAAGTTTCTTAATGTAGAAAACATGAAGCCCAAACAGGTAGGAAAATCCAAGTCAGATCATTTTCTCTTTATAGAAGAGGCTCTTATTTGCAACCTGAAGCTGTGATAGTCTAATACTTGCTGTCCTCACCGACATCTCAGGGCCAAAACCAAGACAACAGAAAACTTTAACTAGAGTTTAAGTAACTGTATCTTAACAACAAGAGCAAGCACCCCAGGATAAGGCACTGCATTAGAAGGGCAAAGAGAACAATGCCTATCTTGTAAATTTGTCTCAACTGCAATTCATGTCCTGTGCTACATCCAGTGCTCAGACCACTGAATAGTTGAGATTGGCATGATACTATACATTGGAGTTGGGCTTAGAGGAAGGAATCGCTGTGGATTCCCATCACATTACTCTGGTCAAGGTACATTAGGAAACTCAAATCCTTGACACTTATTGAAGGTGACCATTTGGTGTCTACTTAGGGAGGATTTTAGTCATCATCTCATATTTTTTAAATTATTTCCGAAGATTTTTAAAACATATTTTCTAGCGGTAGCAGTGTCTGTATTAGGCCATATATATTAGGTCAGAAAGTACCTATTAAGTGTATTCTTAAATTAAATCAGTATTCCATTATTCACCTATATTTAAAATCTTCCTCAATTTTCATATTCACATTTATCTTTGTTATTTGGTTCACTCTCATTACCATTTTCTCCTATATGTTTCAAAGCTTTCTTTTAAGAAATAATAATAGCACCATCCAAAGTCTTGACTACAATAGCAAAAGAAAAAAATATCTTAGGCAGTCTTATGAATGAGTAGAGGTAATAAGGAACCAATTGAAAAATATTTCTAAAATTCAACTCTTTATTTATCACTTAGGTATTTCTGATATAAAGATATCAGAAAAGATATTTATGGTCCATTTTACAGCCTATAAAGTATATTTAATCATTATTTCTTTACTTTCATCCTCATTTCAACAAGAAATACTAACTAAAACTCTGAATTAAATGTGCATTAAGGATAAGAAAAGGAATATCTAAACTGAATAAAGCAAATTATTTACTTGTGTGAAAATTATGCAAACCTCAGGAACACATATTCCCTCTTCTTGCCTCACGTAATTTAAGCAACTAAATATGTTGATTGTTAGCCAAGTTTAATAAATTCATATCCTAATTATGTTCTGTAAGAATTTTTTCCTATTTTTTAAAAATTCTGACTTAATTCCTAAAGTTAAAGGTAATGTAAATGTTATCCTAAGAAAATATAATTTTAGCATATGAGCTATGTAAACATTTTATAAAGTTTTGTGTGTTCCTTGTTTAAAGTATACAATAAGGGATAAACAATTATGCTTTTCATTTGTGATGTCATACTACTATAAAAATATAGTATTATCTCATACTATAACAATATAAGTTCTACTTTATAGTCTTTTACAAAGCCTCAATGATATTATACAAGCTGAAGAGGTCCTTTGCTTCCTTGTACTGCTTTATAATATTTACTAAAATTAACTATATAAGGTAAAAAATTCTTATAATCAAAATTTTCTTTAATTTTTGTACTTAAAAGACTATAAAATATGCTATCTTGTTTATTATAAATCATACTTCAACAATAATGAAAGTCTATCTCATGAATAATCCATGCTCCATATCATTAATCTAATTCAAATAATTTGCTTATTTTAATAATTTTTATTTTAAAATAACATTTCTCTACATTCAAAGACTATATAAAACAGGATTCAACATGATAAAAGAAATGAGAACTAAGTTGCAAAGGTATTTAGTAAATAATAGTTTCTCCCATTAAATTTTAAGTTTAAATATACTTATATTCAGGAAATAGAATTCAGAAAATTTCAATTTTATAAAGCATACATCTTCATCAAAAATAGAGTATATTTTCTTATTAAATAGATAGATGATTAATAATGGAGTTTTTACATTATCTATAATAATTTTATCTTCAACCACTTCTTTGTAAATACAAATAATACTTGTGATAATTGAATGAAATAAGATACTCATGTCAAGTCTTTATAAAATTTGGCAAAATTTAAAACCAATTTTGCACAATCAAAAGAAAATAATATTTAGCAGTTTCACATATCAGTTCTTCAATTCCCCATTTCCTCTATACTCTACCAAATCTACCCAATTCATCTCAGAAGTATCATAATCAACTGTTATCAAAAACTTTAGAAACATAAAACCGTATGTTTTTCTAACTAATAAGCCAAAATAAACATTTCAAATGAAGTTGAAGTCTATAGTCAATGCCTTTAAAGCTCTGGGTATAAGTAATTTAATATTTTGAGGTTCCAATTAAATAATTTAGAGTAAAATATTACCTTTGGAAATGGTTCAGGAACATAATCTGTGAGAATCAACCTCTCCATTGACTTTTTATGTACCATAAGCATTATCTTCTGTTTACTCCTGCTTCTCTGCTTTTTCTACTTCTGAGGGAGGCCAAGATATATAAACCCTGATTTAGTTCCTCTTTTTTGGCTTTACATTCATTTCTCATACTCCTGACTATAACGTTAAAGAGAATGAGCTATATTTAACAAATCATGATTTGAAAAATTTACAATTACAGAAAGCAGCTCTTTTCTTTTTCTTTCTCCTCGATCAAGTACTTTATTATCAACAATTATCTAATACAAATAAAAGTTAGAGGTGATTAATATAAAAACTCGAAAGCAAACATAAATTTTAACATATAACAAGAGTACAATACTGCCTCTAATTGGTGAAAGCTCCCCGAAGATAAATTGTTTTTCACTCATCATCAACTAGCTTCAGTTTCTCTGGATTTTACAAACTCCTCCAGAGAAGCCAACAAGTAAAAACAAGTGAGAAACACTAGTCCCACCAATGTTTGGCAAAACATGTGTATTATCAATAAAAAGAAAGGGAAGAGGAGATGAGGGAAGGTGAAGAGAAGAGAGGGGAAGAAAGAAAAGAGGAGGGGAGGACAGTGAAATGGAAAGATTTGAATCATTTCATCTTGCATGTGGCTCCACAAGTCCTTCTTATCAGCTGCTTTGGTGATCATGGATGGTGTCCAAAAGGAACGGCCATCAACCCAAGCCACAGGTGACTCTGATACAAAATCATCCTATAACCTAGTTTGAACTTTTAGTATAAAAGTTTTAAAAACTACTAATATTTGAAGATTATATATTTAACAACTTCTAAATAGCTGAGGGGATTTAATCATAATTACTTTATTTTCAAAAGCAGTGTACATCATTTATTTCTACCCATATCTCGAAAAACAAAACTGTGCACTCCTGTGTAATACAGAACTATCCTCTCACTATAGTTGATGTAAAAATAGTAGTGTGGAAGAGTGGAAAGAAGATAAAGCTAGGTCTGGATATTCATTCAAAGTAATGCCAACTAGTTAGTAGTAGAGCTAGGGCTTCTCACTAACGTGTTTACACTACTTTGGACAAGTCATTTAAGCTTGTTAAACTCATGTTTCTTACTTGTAACATGGAGATAATAGTTGAGTATCAAATAAGTTTTATGTATTGCCCTTCATAGAGGATAAAAAATATATTCTATGCTCTAAATACCCAGTACCCTAGTAAAGTATATTACAATGGATTCTACATACTTAGTAATTAAAGGCAAATTCTAGTCCAGCAATTATTTAAGTATTTAATTAAGTCTAACTCTGACATATAGACTAGATGAAAACATGTCTTTCAGGAAATATCTTCCAGCAAAGTGCTTAACTATTTTAATGGGTTATTTATTAATCATTTATTATATGTCAGGTGCTGTTCTGGCCAGTGGAGGAGCAGACAACTGAGTAAATTAGGCAAATTCTCTGCTGTGATAGAGGTAATAAATTATGAGCCCATAGGATGTGTTGCCCTGTTTGAGCAGGTGGACTAAATCATGGCCTTGTGAACCCTGTCCAAACAATCAGACCCACCACACTGATCATGAGGCACCACGATAGACAAAAAGCATTAAATACTGACTAATGATAGCTCACAATTACCTAGATGGAGAAGACTAAGAGTCCCAGTGCACACTGGAACATAACCCATCTGTTCATGCATAGGCATAGCCTGACCCAAAACAAGCTATGATGCTGCTCTCTTCCTTCCTGCCTCTTGCATCTACCCTTTAAATATTTCTTTCTAACTTCCTTGAAGGCTCCAGGTTAAATTCACCTTTCCTGCACTGGCTTCCTTATGTAGTAATCGCTAGTAAAGACTTGCTTGGTTCAACTACATCCAGAACTCTCTGGTAAATTTTTTCCTCAGACAGCAACAGATCTGCTCTTTTGGGTCAGGGCCTATAACAAGGAAACAGACCAGGACAAGCAAAGTCTTATGTATGGGAGGCAAAGGGAAGAGTGATTTTTGATAAATGTTCTAGAAAGCCTCCTTTTGTTTGCTTTTAATTGAGTTTACATTGATTTACAATATGTGTATATTTCAAAAGTATAGCCTCATACACTTTTTTTGTTGACAATTAGGCAGAGAATTAAGGAGTATAAACCATGTAAATACTCAAGGGATTAGCATAAGGCAGTAGGGTATAGTGTGAGCAAGAACCGCAAAGTAGGAGTGTTTTTAATGTGCTTGAAAATTAGCATGAAAGCAACTTAGACTGAGACAACATGAGCAAGAAGAGATATATGAGGAATGAGGTCACAGAAGTAGAGGAAGAACCACATCCTTTGTAAGTTATGGTGAGGACAATGAATGTTATTTTGAGTGAGAGAGAAAGCATTGGAAGGCCTTGAACAGAAGAGAAATATAATTAGACTTACATTTTTCAGAGGATTATCCAGGCTGCTTTGAGGAGAATAAATTGTAGGGGAACAATTGTGGAAGTGTAAGAGTTACCCTCATAGTTCCTGGTACTCTGGAGATGGCAGGATGTAGCGTTAGTTAAAAGCGATGAGGCTTTTCCGCCCTCCCTCCACTGGTGTGGATGATAGACACCTGCGGTCCTACAGGCATGCCTAATGGTGGGCACCTCAAACAGGATGTGGGCATGCGCAAGTGGGCGCACCTGGTCTAAGACACAGGGTGTATAAGGGTGGCATTACGAGGACACCAGCAGAGAGCAGAAAGAGAAGAATAAGTAGTAAGCAGCAACAGCCCAGAGAGTGAAGATATGCTGGGAGCTAGAAAGTCCTCCGGCCCACCTGCCTGCTATGTACCTGGTCGCCTCTGATATAAAGAGAAATAAAACACTAAAAAAGCCACCAAGGGCTCCAGGACTCCTCCTTGACCCTTCTGCCAGAATCATTGAGAACCTGCTCTATGCCTTGCTGGCACCACACAGGGCTTTTAGCAGAGCAGCATCAACCTGGGCTACAATGAGGCATAAGCTTGGGTAGTCAGCCTCAGCACAGCCATGTTTGGGTTTTAAGAAAAAAAAAAAAAAAGATGGGGGGAAAAGGTGGTGGATGGGGAGATGTGGGAATCAGATCTAAATTTGGCCAGTGCCAAATACAACAGAGAGTACCTGCCCAGCCTGGCACAAGATGGTGCAGGACAGGTGAGATGCGCTAGCAAGGTTTTAGTTTTGAACCTGGAGTTCTTTTGAAAATGGACCTGGTTCCAGCTCCCTGTATAGCCTCAAGATACATAGATCAGGTTTCCTTACTCCAGCCATGCTTAGGGTTATTTTACCAAGAAAACAGTCAAACCAGAAAGCCAAAGAATTGAAAAGCCTTACAATATGCAGGGGGATGGGGAGGTAAGAAGAGATACACAAAAACAGAATCTAGTAGAATAGAGAGGGGGAGGGGGTTGAGGGAACAGGGAATAGTGAAGCAGGAAGAGGAATAGGGAGGAAGAAAAGGAGAGGAGATATTTTATTTGCTAAAAATTATTTACTTACAAAAAGTGCCCTTCAATTAGTACATTAGTAATCAAGACACTCTAAATAAAGAAACTCATGGAGGGAACAAAATGTCTTCTTAAAATAATAAAATGAAAAAAAAAGACTTGAAACCCTATTCCTGAAAACATTGGAAGAGCTATTTAGAAAGATAAGGTAGCAAGAGGCAATGTACACTTATGACATACAACCAGCACATCAATCTAGAAGTCTATGATGAGCCCTTAAATCAATGAAATCGTCCATAAGGCTTATAAGTAACATGGTGGAAAACAAAATAATCAATAGTTGCTGGATTCTACTGTTGCAAGAAAATTTCCCTTTGTCACATATGATTAATAGTATTATTACCAATGCTTAGGTTTACAAATCTCAAACTCTACAGATGGCATTTTCCTAAATTTCATGAAATCTGAACAATAAAAAGTGTGACACCCTCCCCTTCAATAAAGCCCAGTGTTTACTGCCAGAAAAACCAGACAGGGACATATATTCTCAGGCAGTTCCAAAGGACAATCACAGAGTCCATTGTTCAGGTCAGTTGGGAGTCAAGTTCCAGGTAAACAAGAAGAGAGCAGAGAGACACAATCTGCCTGGCCCATGATCAAGAAGTCAGAGGTCAGTCTGGGACTAAAGATGATGTTAAGGCTGCTGTGTCCATATCTTAAAGTGAGGGCAGTCAGGAGGCAATGTTGCTCCAATAAGTACCGAGAATTTCTGAAACTATATGTCTGTAACTGAATCTAACAGACTAAAAACTTCTCAGATCCAAAAACCCCATTCAATAAAAAGTTCTGAAACTTTAAAAAATTTCTGAGGCTTCTGACTGACACAACTAGCTAGCTATTAGGAGTGTACCCTCAGTGTGGTAAAAAGCCCACAACCATGTTTATATGGAAACTACATCATTTTCCTTTAGGTTGGTGCTGTATTCATCAGATGGACTGAATCAATATAGCATCAGCTAAGCTTAGAAAATAGAACCTAATAAATTGCAGAGGTTTAAACATGGTAGATGTCTATGCTTTGTTTATATAACTAAAGAGTGATAAGAAGTTTCAGGACTGGTAAACCATCTGACATTCTCCTCAGGGGGCTTCCATTTCTGGATCAATGTGCCTGTCACCTTAGAGTGGCACATATCATTCTATCATCCATCCCACTAGTCAGCAAAGTCTACAGAAAAAACTGAGCATGATGCCTAGACAGGCACTGAAACTCAGGATTTCTCTTAATAATGAAAAGGAAAATGGATCTTGATGACATGTAGGTGACTCTCTTACAGGAAACTTGTCAAAGTTTCACACATGTGACGCTTGAGAGGATAAGATTTATGGGATTTTCCCCCATTTTATAGACAGTGAAAATAAAATATAGTTTTGTGATTTCTATCAGCTCAGTTGGAAAATCAGTGAGTTCCTTGCTATCATTCATGATTAAGATTCTATGTCTGTATACTTATTTATCCATTGTATTTATATAAAATATTTCTTGAAATAGTTTTGTTCTTCTACATATTACTTTAAAAATTATCAGTGATCCATGAGTTTGAAAGCTAGGAATTGTAGAAAATACCATGTGATATTTAGTCAGAAGTGAACTCTCCATTTCTACTAATGAAATGCTATGTTTTAGTAAACACCTGCAGACCATATCCTGAAAGGAAAACCCCTTTGAGAAAGATTGAGAAAGATGTATGATTTGTATTTTACCCAAAATTATTATTCCCATTAACATCAAATGCATATAACTCCCCAGGTAGTAATTATTTTAAATAGTAGTAATTTTTAATTTTTAATGTTTATTTTAAAAATAAAAGAATTATACAAAATTATAAATGTCTATGCAATTATAAATTTCTATGAAATATGTAATATTAGTTAATACTCCACTATAATTGCCCAGGGAGGTTAACAGACATTTTACACATATTATCTAACCCTAAATTATTCTTAAAGTACTTGAAGGAAGATAATATGATCACTATTTTAAATCTCAGAAAATAGAGTCTTTAAGAATTTACATCTTATCCAAGATGACATAGTAAGTTACAGAGCCATAAAGTCAACTGAGATCTTACAGTATTTAAGATATGCATAGAACATATTAGCATTATATTGGGATGTACTGTAATTGGGGTGTACAGGGAGGTGCAGGGGATGAGAGGATTCACCAGAGATAAGAGTGGGGAAAAGAACAGGAAGGTTAACTGAAATATACTGCTGAGGGGAGCAGTGGGCAAGATAGGAGAGGTCTGCTGTGCCATATGTAGGTTAGCATCCTGGTCAAGGATTGAACTCGGGCCACATTGGTGATAGTCTTGACACTTAACCACTAGGTCACCAAAGAGTCCTTCATGGACTGTTTTAAGTCAGACAAGGAACTTCAGGAAGTTTCCAGCACTTGATATAACCCTCACTTTCCTTTTAAGTTACCTTTCCCTGTGTTTCCTCTGTTTCGTTTTTTCATTGCTAATAATTTCCTTTCATATGTTATGTATCTCGAGGTGAAAAAAAATCTAAGGAAGGCTCACCACAGACTTAGAAATTTATCTTTTTAAAATATTAATATCAAATGAAGACCTCGGTACATATATTATAAGGAAGAGAACCCACACTTTTAGTGAGAATGGTCATTTGCAACGCATTCATTCAGTAAACCTAAATTGAAAAAAAGGGAAATTTGCTAGTATATCCCATCATTACATTATGTGCATATGCTAACCTCTTCCATCTACCTGTTAGAATAAGTCTCTTACTTCTCCCATTTTGAATGCAATTTCTATTTGGTACAATTATGGCAATCAAGGAACTCATAAAACCTGCAGTGGAGTTTACTTTTTTTTTTAAACTATGAAGACACAGACAATTGGTATTCTTCACTTCTTTATTCTTATTAATAAACTTCCTCTTTATTCTGCTTGGGTAATAATAAAACTATTAACAGTCTTACTTCTTGTTAGAAAGTCCCTTGGTAGTGTACTAAAACTGCTGACTCACTCTCATATGACTGCACTGTAAAGCCCTAGAATTTAGGGGTTATGGAAGGAAATATCAAATACACTACATAGTCACAAGAAGCAACTTTAGAATTGAATAGACTGTGGCTGGATGGAATTTCCAAAGGGTTCACAATAAGCCTGAACTTATAACTATAAAATCTAAGCTACCTCCTTTGTATTAGTGAGTGAACAATTTGTGATACAGGTCATTTGATGGACAGATTGGAGAAAAAGTGCAGAGAAATTGTAGTGAGTGTAATACACCAGCTTCAAGAGCATTACTATACATTTGCCTAAATGTAGTAACCGGAAACAGTGGGTGCAGTCCAAGATCAGTGAAGGCATGGTATAAATTGATTTTTCCAAGCTATTCATATATCATGGATTCATATATCATAAACAATGTGATCAAATATCAACTGACTTATTGCTAGTTAAAGAAGATTGATATCAAACCTAAGGATAGGCACTAGTGAAATACCAAATGACTCCAAGCAAGTCAACTTTTTTTTTTTTAAAGATTTATTTATTCATGCATACAAGCACTGGGGTACAGGCCAGAGGTGTAGGGGGCGGGGTGAGAGGATTCACCACAGAGAGCTGGGAGCAGAACAGGCAGATCGACAGAAGTACACTGCTGAGGAGAGCAGCGGGCACAGCAGGAGAGGTCTGCTGCGCCATGTGGGTCCCCTCCCTGGCCGGCAGCAGGAATCGAACTCTTGCTGCGGTAGCTGCGGTCTGCTTCATAGTGCGTTGCTTAACCCACTGTGCCACCAAGGAGGCCCCACAAGTCAACTTTTTAATCAGCTATTTGGAGAAATTTATAAGGCCTGCTGCTCTGTTTCTTGCCCATTTGCTATGTCTCCCCAACACTAGGTGATTCTTTGCCTTGCTTTAATTTGCCAGGAGCAGAGGCTGCCTTACTGTGGACTATGAAACTTAAGCTTCAGGAACCCTTAGATATTGCCCCGTCAAATCCTTGTGTCTAAGGTAATTTTGCATTATTTTCTTAATGAGAGAGAGAGAGAGAGAGACCTCCAAGGCCCCAAGGGAATAAGCTTTATCCCCATATAACCTGGATCCAGATCTGCCCAGCCCTGCCCAGGAGGCTGAATCCTGATACAAAAGACTGAAGAATGGCCCCTCTTCCAAAAGATGTCCACATCCTAACCCCTGGACCCTGTGAATATGTGACAGAGTAATGGAATTTAGAATGATGTGATGTGAGTAGTCAGTCTGTCTTGTTAGCTTTGAAGATGGAGGAAGGGAAATGAGTTATGGAGTTAAGGAATATAGATGGCATCAGAAGCTGCAAAGACAAGGAAATGGATTTTCTCCCCTATAAACTCCCAAAAACTACAAGTACTGCCAACCTTTGACTTAAACCCAATGTGAACTTTATGATTTCTAGTTCTTTCATCTCTAAATTGAGGAGTTTGAACTAGATAATCTACAAGTTGATAATTAATGCTAGTATTCTATAATTTGATTAATTTGGATAAGGAAGACACATATAGTCATCAAGAAAAAAAAAAAAAAAACCAAGAAGATTTTTGATAATTGTTGACAAATTTAAGTAACCCATTATGACAAACTTAAAAGCAACCTATTATGTCATGTGACTACTAAACATTAGTTGACTAAGTAATTAAAAAGAAAGAAAAAAACTTAGTGTACACATATATCCTATATGGGAAATAGCATACCTCATATGTACAGAAATATAGTAAGGGAAATAAATGCTCTACTGAACTGTGTTGTGATCAGATATAAATATCAAATTCTTGAAGGAAACTAATAATAAAAATTACTGTCAAAGCAGTTATCAGGAAGTTTGACATCTGATAAAAAAAAAATCTGTATTGATTTAATGAGGAAAGACTATACACCTGAAGAAGAAAGGATTTATGATAGTATGAGGGGAGATCTAAGGAAGCGAGTCAAATTGGAAGAAAAATAATTTTAGTAGCAAGAAAAGGAAAAGAATCATAGTAGTAAGAACAATCAGTGGAATGGTATCCTTGATTAGTAAGACTATTCAAACTGAGATTAAATAGCATTTTAGAATTAAAATCAATCTGTCAAATATTTGTTCAAGTTGGCTCATATCATCTCACAAAAGAGATGATTAGCATGACTTCTAAATTCCATGTTCACTGATATGATTTCTGTAGATTGAAAATGGTGCATCTGGGAAATATTTACACCACAAAAAATCAGCAATTAGTAAAAACAAGGGCCTTTGTTTTCCCTTGAGACATGAATATTTATTGTCACACTACTGGGTGTTCTGAATTCCTGATACTGAATATTTCAGTTTTTGCAATTTTACTCCCAGTTTTATGAGTCATAGGTCCCATTGTATATGTTCTAGCAGAGAGTAAAAAAATCAAGGGAGGTGACTATGTGAAGTTAAAGTAACTTCAAAGTAAGACATCTAGACTCAGCTTCTTGATTCTATATACTCCTTTTCCCTTGATGGTGACTCTTTCACTCTTTCCAGTTCTTTTTACAACCTTTCTTTCTTATCAAAACTAAAATATATCTCACAACCAGAGACATAAAATAAAGATCTTCAAACATGACCATGTAGTAGAGGTATATGGTATAGTTAAAATATTGTCAACAACCACTTGTGGATTAACACCATTCCTTATCTGGTATTAACTAGCTACAAATGTGAAAAAGTTGCATAAGTTCTATAACACCCCCTAGATTTCATTTTTCATCAGTGACATGAAGGGTTTTGAAGGCTATATACAACATAATAAAATGAAATGTTTTGTCTAGTGCTATGTAGATAAAAATTGTTATTGTTAATATAGTAGCAAATTTGATTTATATTCCAATTCAAATTTGTATTTTATGATTATAACAGGAGCATATTCATACTTCTCTATCACTGGTCTGTATCGTAATCTGAATATAATTCAAAAGTAAAACCATGTCATCCAGGACTTACCATTCCCCATGTAACCACAATATATCTTCTGTGACTCTGTCCATCTTTTCAGCATATTAGTATTATATTCAATCAAGTGTATCCAAGAGTCTTGTTAACGTGGAACACGTATTTCCTCAATATGAATGGTTTTGTGCTCTGAAAAATAAACAAGTTTTAAAATTAAAAATATTTTGAAATACCTTAAATTTTTATTTTCTCTCTTACTAATCCCTATTTTTCCATCCTTTCAAAGTCATTCATTCAAATTCCACCACTAAGGTTAAGGAATTTGGTCCAATATCCTAGAAAAAGAGCCTAGATAAAGAAGTGATTGCTTCTCTATAAAGCTCAAACAACTTTTTTGGTTTTGCTTCATCTGTTCATTGATGAAGATTACCTGGTGCATTCTAAGTGTGTTAATAAATAGGTGTGTTTGAAAAATAGTATTTATATTATAACATAAACTCTAGAAAATAGAGGAAGGAGAACAATCAGTCATAATCCTTCTCATAACATAAACCACATTGGTTTATTGATGACATATAACTATAACTTGCAGTTCAGTAGGCCTCTTCTTCCCTTTTAGTAACCTATATGGATTGCTAGAAGGTTTGATTGTAAAATCTCTCATCCACATACCCTTTTGGGGAATTTTTTTCAAATTCCAGCAGTCTTCCCCCATTGCCAGTTTCCCTTTGGACTGCGCTCTGGTATTTCTATTCACCCTCAAGTATTCTGAAGTGTAGTTGCCCCCTCATATTAACACCTTTGTACTTGGACCCATGGAACCTCTTGGCCAAACTATCCCTTCATCTTCCACAAAACCATCACATCTGCTTTTTTAAAATATGTGACTTGTTTACTTTAGGATGAAGGTAATTTTAGAAAGGAGTTACCAGGTTGAAAGAAGACTAAAGTTCCAGTTAACAAAGTTTTTCTTGAATCCCACATGTTAAAAAATCCAAATATTTAAGAACTTCCCTGGGATAGGGCTTCATGGATGACTTACACTCCACCATCTATACATATCTGGCCAGTTTTATCTCCCCTCCGACTTCATACATTTCCTCGTAGACACTCTCCATTCAAAATTCCACTATCTTCCCTTAGATAAACTCTACCACTTCACACAAGAAGTCTGGTACTCTGGGCCTCAGTCTGATGGACATTGATATTTATCTCTACCCAGACTCCACAGGGGTAGGTTTCAATCTTATGATACAGTGAATGCAAGCCCTTCAGTTGAATTCCTTCTTAACTCGGTCATAGCAAAAACTGTGGGTCTGCTGAACTCATTATTAGCTTACTTTACCTAAAGAATTTTTCCCAAAGCAAATGATTAGAAGTTGTTATGGGAAGGAAGTTAAAATATAGTTTTACTACTCAAATGTGCAAGAAAAACAAAGTAAACTTCATTTTTCTTATTTTTTTAAAGATTTTATTTATGTATGCATACAAGAGCTGGGGTACAGGCCAGAGTACAGGGAGGTGAGAGGATTCACCAGACAGAGTAGGGAGCAGAACAGGCAGACTGACTGAAACACACTGCTGAGGGGAGCAGAGGGTGAGGCAGGAGAGGTCTGCTACGCCATGTGGGTCCCCTCCCTGGCAGGAGGCAAGGATGGAACTTGTGCTGCAGTGGCTTTGGTTTGCTTCATAGTGCGTTGCTTAACCCACTGAGCCACCAGGAAGGCCCCCCATTTTTCTTATTTTTTATCTTCTAGTTTATAACCCCCATTTTTTGCTACTCTGAGATTTGGGCGATGAATACAAACATCAATTAAGTAGCTCATGCTCTTCTGTTTTAAAGCCATCTCTTTTGTTAAATACAGTGTCTCTTGTTGAACTTAGTCTTTCATGTATTTTATTCTCCTTCCTTATATAAAACTCGCATTCGGTCAAGAAGGATCATCTGTTTTGTATTTTGTTTCTTTCTGCAGCACCCATAGACACTGGGTTGGGTTCTTTGGGTAACAAATTCTACTCAACTTGAATCATGTTAGTCTCTTGATAACACATGCAGTTCACTAAGGCTTTCACTGAGGATTCTTATCCACACCTAACATTTGCAATGGGCCCCTATGTGACATGACTTGTATTCTGACCTCTTGGCCTTGTGGAGATTACTCCTGCTCAGCTTAGTCACCTCCCCTTTCATATCAAATCCTAACGACTATTTCTTTACTAAAGTACAGAGATGATTCCGGTTCAACACCTTACTTGGAAAGTTGACATCAAAGCTCCATGCTTGACCTTCCTACTCATCACAACCCCTCAGGCAATGTCTATTCATCATACCTGAGAGCTTCGGGATCACGTCTCTGTTATTCATGAGGCTAAAGGGAAGATGCGGGAATACCCAGTTCCATATACCTAGACTCCTTTCTCTGCCCTTGCTATTCTTCTGTTCCTTGTGGCATGAAGTAGATCACCAATCCAGTTGTTTTCAAAGTATTTGAATTTTTTTATCAGAATTTATATCAACCACCTTTCTTACCCTGGATTTGTCTTATCTGAATTTCTCTCCTTATTCTTTTCAATTCCCATCCTACTTCCCATGACCAATTTGTGCCCTCAGTGCCAGGTTTTGACAGGTTAAATTACACTCTTTAAACCAGTGTGCATATATGAACTTTAGGATATTTTGTGACATACAGAATCTTCTCTGCTTATATCTTTTAGGAAAATTTTCATTCAGATCTCCAAGTTTGCTCTCCAAGTTTAATTTGCAAAGGTGGACTTTAGATTTTAGAACATTCCTTACTCAACAAACCTGACTTTCAAGAATATTCTCTTGCTGTGGACTAAAATAATTTTAATTTGAGCTTCAAAGAGAAATAATGACTTCTTTGTCTAGACTCTTACAAAGCTCTCTTTTTCTGGGACATTGTAACACATTCCTTAGCCTGAGTAGTGCAATGAATGACTTTAAAAGGAAGGGTAAAAAAGGATTAATAAAAGATAAGATAAAAATTTAAGCTACATCAAATGTTTTCATTTTCAAAAATAATGTACTTTAAATATAATGTAAATGTAGATTATACATAGGAAAAGCAGCTTTGAAAACTTTTAGCTCACTAAGCAAATATATATCCATAAAATAGATAGATGTGAAAATATAAATAAAGATACAGATTTTTTAGAAAGTGAATTATGATGCTTAGTTTAAATTCTAGTCAATCAAGCTTATTTTTACATACAATCATACTGCATTACCAACACAACACACATACACATAACACAGGGATACTCCAATAATGTTAAAACTAGTAGAAATAAAAATAATCACTTGACGTTTGAGAATATTTCCCAAAACAACTATTACAGTTTTATATGAATGTTCAGTGAAATAGAAAACACTCTCTATTGCAAAATAATGAACATTATTCTGTGAGTCCATTAGGTGGCAGCAAAACTCTTCGATACGTCTAGATTCTCAAAGCTTTTGTTTTTTGTGCCCTCAGTGCCAGGTTTGACAGATTAAATTACACACAGAAAAGAAAAATTACTTAATTGCTATGTCTCTGAAAAGGGGGTCCTATAAGTGGCAAGATTCATGGTGTTCTGAATGTAAACTATTACTGCTTAGAGTAAATTATCTCCTGAATTTAAAAAAAACAATTATTTTATTGGGATGTCAGAAACCCAATATTTGTAAATTCAGTCTAAAGAATAAATTTCAATTATATGTGCCAACTATAGTCCAAGAACTTTCTATTTTCATGATATTGAATCCAGTGGGTAGAACTCAGCATGGAATCAATCAATAAACATCAGTTACATCAAAACATCAAGCCACAGCTTTCATATTCTGTCTCACTCATCTGCTATCTTCTGAGTAAAATTTCCCCTCTCTTTCAAAAAGTGACTTAAGCAAAATTCAAGCTTGAAAATCATGCCACACATAATCAAATTCTTTTTCTAAAATATTCCAAAACAAACAAAGATATTCACTCCCTTCATGCCCCAATGCAGGTGTTCTAGAGGACCCATGTCTAAATACAAACTTCAGTTATGGAACCCCCTCCCTGCCCCTGCCTTCATCAATATTGTCTAGTGGAAAAGGGTGCCAAGAGGGACATAATTACACTGAGCGCAAGGATTCCAATACTGATAGAGATTGTTGGGAGAAATTCTACACACAGGCAGTGTGATGATCTACCCCCTCACAGTAACCAAACTCAACACATAGGGAGCAGGCATTTCAATTCAACACATTTCAATCTCTCTAAAGTAAAACTCCATACCCATTAAGCAATATCTCCTCATTTCCCTCTTTCTCCAGATCTTGGAAATCTGCATTCTTTCTATAAGGTTTTATTAATTCTGGGTATTTCATATAAATAGAATCATACAATATGTAACTTCTCATGTGCGGTTTCTTTCACTTAACATTTTCAAGTTTCAGTCATACTAAAGTATGTATCAGTACTTTATTCTTTTTTATAACTGCATAATATTCCATTCTCTGACTCTCTCTCGCTCTCTCTCTCTCTCACACACACACACACACACACAATTTGTTCACCCATTTATCTGTTGATGGAAGTTCAGACTCTTTTCACCATTTGGATATTATGAAATAGTGCTGCTTTGGACACTTGTGCAGATATTTATTTAAGTAACTGTTTTTTCAGTTGGGGGGTATATACTAGGAGTTTAATTGCTGGCATAATATGATTCTATGTTTAACTCTTTGAGGAACTTTTCACAATGGCTAAACCACTTTACATTCCTGTCAGCGATGTCAGACCATTTTCTCCACATCCTTGCCAATGTTTTGTTATTTTATTAAGATTATTATTATTTTTAACTTCATAACAGATGTTAAATGTACTTATAGTGATCTTGATTTATATTTTTCCAGTGACTAATGACATCATTCATCTTTTCATGACTTTGTTGGCCATATGTACATCTTTTTTGAAGGAATGTGTATTCAAATCTGTTAACTCAGTTGTTTGTCTTTTTGTAGAGGTATAACAGTTCTTATTATATATTGGATGTTAACGCCTTATCAGATACATGACTTTCAAATACCATCTCTCACTCTATAGGTTTTCTTTTCACTTTTTTAATATGCTTTGATGCACAAAATTCAAATAGTCTGTTTTCTTCTTCTGTTGCTGTCTTGTATGTCTTATATAAAATTCCATTGACAAATTTAAAGTCAACAGATTTTCTATGTTTTCCTCCAAGAGTTCTATGGTTTTCAGTGCTTGGGATGAGTTCACCGGCCTACATTAATAAAATTTTTCTATATGGTATGAGGAAGCAGTCATATCTCATTTTTTTACATGTGGCTATCCAGTTGTCTGAGCATCAAATATTAAAAGATGCATACACATTGAATGCTTTTGGATCCTTTATAGAAAATAATTTAGCCAAGATAGGTTTATTTCTAAACTCTGAATTCTATTCTGTTGGTATATATGTCTAACCTATGCCAATATTACACTGCTTTGATTACGGTAGCTTTGTAATATGTTTTAAAATTGGGATGTATGAATCTACCAACTATATTCTCTTAAATAGCCCTACATATTTCAGGGTGCCTTGTGAAATATGGGTGCAAGTCCATGTAGTTATTAGCATTGGCTTTTCTTTTTCCACCTGTTCCTTTAGTTTGTGTTCAACTTGTGTTTTGACAGCAATTTCTTTAAATACCAGCTGCTAAGAAGAACAATTCCTCCCCAGTTTTCAGATTGGCTCTACAAGTGCACTCCTTCAACACTTAGCCAGACTGTTACAACTTAGATTTCACTTCCTGCTTGCACTGAGTCTAGAAATGAGCCAGAGATAAAAGGCTGAGTGTTTTCTGAGTATCAGACCTACCTTGGGCATCTGTGAGGATTTCTAAATTCTCTCAGATACTTAGCTGCTTTTTTTAATGCCCTGATTTCTTTTTTTTTTTTTTAAAGATTTATTTATTTATGCATACAAGCACTGGGGTACAGGCCAGAGGTGTGGGGGGGGGTGAGAGGATTCACCACAGAGAGCAGGGAGCAGAACAGGCAGATCAACGGAAGTACACCGCTGAGGGCAGCAGCGGGCACAGCAGGAGAGGTCTGCCTCGCCATGTGGGTCCCCTCCCTGGCCAGGGGCAGGGATCGAACTCATGTTGCAGTGGCTGCAGTTTGCTTCATAGTGCGTTGCTTAACCCACTGTGCCACCAGGGAGGCCCATAGAAGTAATTTTAGTAGACATTACCAAATTTGCTTTAATAAAGGATGTACTCCTTTATACTCATATCAATGATATATAAGTGCCTGTATCCCATCTATTTTACTAAACTTCATTTTTTTCTAATCTAATTGGTAAATAATACATCATATTTTAGTTTAATTTGCAACTATCTTATTGTGAAGTTGTATATTTCTTCTCATGTTTAAGAACATTTGTCTATTTCACCTATGACCTAGTTTGATGTCCTTTGCATACTTTTCTCTGACTATTGATACATTTTAAATCCATTTTTAGCACACTGAGTCATACAGTGCAACATGAGTTGCAACTTCTCTCTCTGACTTGTCATTCATCTTTTGATTTTGCACATGGTAGTTTTGCTAGAATGAAAAATATATTTTTAAATGTTTTGTCAAGTTTAAAAATAGCTCTGTATTTTTAATTGAATTACTCATTTCTTTTATAAAGAAATTGTCTTATGTTTTCCTCTGGTACCTAAATTATTTCTCTTAAATATTTGACTTTATATCGATGACTAATACATGGACTGAATTTAACCGCATCTTTTTCTAAATGGAGCTGCCCAATTATTCCAGCCCAACATTTGTGTAAGATTCATCAATGTTAATACATATAGCTATATTTCATTTATCTTATTTTTATTTTTTAAAGATTTTATTTATTTATGCATACAAGAGCTGGGTACACAGGCCAGAGTACAGGGAGGTGAGAGGATTCACCAGACAGAGCCGGGAGCAGAAAAGGCAGATTGACTGAAACACACTGCTGAGGGGAGCAGAGGGTGAGGCAGGAGAGGTCTGCTGCGCCATGTGGGTCCCCTCCCTGGTCGGAGGCAGGGATCGAACTCGTGCTGCAGTGGCTGCGGTTTGCTTCATAGTGCGTTACTTAATCCCCTACCCCACCAGGGAGACCCTATTTCATTTATTTTAAATGTTGAATTCCATTGTGTCACACTATAACAATTTATCTTCTCCAACGACAATAAGCATTTTGGTTATTTCTGGCATTTGCATTTATGAAAATATCTACTGTAAACATGTTTTTATATATCGTATTTTTATTTACTTTGGGGGAGTTATTTTTTAATTTTAATTTTATATATATTTTTCATTATTTTTCATCCCCATGAAATTCCCATCACCAATACACCTGTACACCATCACCATAGTGTCTTGCACTTTTCTCACCCATTTCGTTCCTTCTTCTTTCTCCTCCCCTCAGGATGTCTCAGATTTATAATTGTCTATTGATTTTGATTTATTTATTGTGGTTGATTTTTTTTCCTTAATCCCTTGTTTGTTTCCTCTTATAAGTGACACCATCTGATATTTTTCCTTTTGTTTCTGGCTTATTTCATTCAGCTAATCCCTTCTAGCTCCATTCATGTCACTGTGAATTGCATGGGTTTATTTTTTCATTGCAGTGTAATATTCCATGATGTATATATACCATGTCTTCTTGATCCAATCATCTACTTTGGAGTATTCGGGTTGTTTCCATAGCTTGCCTATTATGAAAATTGCCACAATAAACATAGGTGTGCAGGTGTCCTTTTGAATTAGTGTTTTTGTGTCCTTTGGATAAATTCCTAGAAGTGAGATTGCTGGATCATATGGGAGTTCCATTTTTAGTAGTATGAGGAACCTCCACACTGCTTTCCATAGTGGCTGGACCAGTTTGCATTCTATATATCTTATTTTTAAATCCCATAATATTTACTGTCTGTATAAATCTATCACTTATATTTTGCATTAATTGAATAAATAAATTGCTATATAACTACCTTAATATTCTTTTCACACCAGGAAAGAGAGGAAGAAGATGTTCTTATATTTTTGACCTATACCATATTGGTTATGAAAGGAATGAGTTCAGTAGGAAATAAATTGAATTAAATTGAACTAAACTGAACAGAATTAGTTACCTTCTATGGGCAGTGAAATATAACATGAACTAGTTTATTTCCTATTCATTCACTAAAAGGAAAAGCAACAGGATAAAATTAATAGCATTCATATTTCAATTATATGTTTTTTTTTCTTAAGGTTATAGAGAAATTAAATTGTAACAAGAAGCTCATGAGTCATTTCCTTCATCTCTGATATTCTTAGAATTTGCAATGTACATATTACTACTGATATAATTTCTGTGACCTTGCCAAACCAGACAAATATGATAGAAATTTTATTGCACAACTCATTTTTCAAGCATCCAAAAAGAACATATTGGCCTTATTTGGGCATATCTTTCACATCATTATATTAAATAATCCATTTGTTTAAATGACAGGCATCTAGGAATTACTTTATATCCTCTTATGGTAAAAGCAAATGCATTCAAGACTAGGTTTTTATCCAGGAATTAAAAGCCTGAGTTTTAAGTGAACAAAATCTACACTTCATTCATAACTGTAATTGATTTTCCTCCTCACCCAGCTATTATTACAGCAAGTACTACACTAAAATAGTCACCAATAGGCCAGTGCCCTCCCATTTTAGGAATGATTAAACTCAACAAAAATAAATTAGTAGCTTTTTTCAAACTGAGAATTACCAGATACTCATACTTATATTACAGCTAAGAGATATCTTAAAATTAGAACAATTCCATTAGTCATAACATATTGAACTCTTAAGTATAGCCAAAGAAAAATAGTTTGAAAAATAAGATCTTGTGTGAATCTTTTCAGTAGCAAAAATATATTAAATGAAAATTTAATAGAATGTTTTACTATTAAGTAAATTACTATTTTACTACTAAGTAGTAATACCCCATTAAGGTTAGGCATTGTGTTATAATTAACAAGGATATAAAGTGAGCATTGAGTCTCAAAGAAACTGCATAAGATACTGTATCTCATAAACACTGTTCTAAAACACTGTATTACTGTTAAAACCATAACTACATTGTTTAAAAAATAAATTGCTATCAAGACTTAATGATAAATCTTTTACATTTTGTATGACCTTGTTTTATAGTCCATTCAGGCTGCTATAACAAAAATACCAGAGAGTGGGTGCTTAATGATAAACAATTTTTCACAACTCCTGAGACTGGGAAGTTCAAGATCAAGGCATCAGTAGATTCTGTGGCTGAGGAGGGCGTGCTTCCTGGTTCAAGACCAGCATCTCCTTCCAGAATACTTGCATAGCAGTAGGAGCAATGAATCTTTATAAAAACATTAATCCCCTTCATTAGGACTTTGTCCTTATTACCTAGTCACTTCCCAGTACCATCACAGTGGGGATTAGCTTTCAGTATATGAATGGGGTTGGCGGCAGGGGGGCAAAGGGGGTGACTATATTCAATCTATGATAGTACTCTTGATTCTTTATTCACAGAATGGTTCCACAGTTATTTTGATCTGGGAGTAAAACTAAAAAAGCCTCATTGCTTATTCCTGAAGTTACTCTATTCAGGAAGCATGCTGCCATAGACAATAAGTCCACAAATACCACACAGAATTCACTGCATTTGTCCACAAGGAAATACTGTTTTTAAAATGATGTGAAATTCTCCATTCCAAGATACACAGGCATTTCTAGCCAATTACTTTAATGAACTCCAAACAACATCTCACACTTTTATTTTACAATCCTGTCATCTAAATCACATTTTCTTTGATTCTAGAAAAAGTAGTGATTATATAGTTAACATCACTGTTAACATTTTCTACTGAAGTGTGGGAGAAATAACTATCGTTCCTTTGTGCTTTATATATCATTTTAAAATTCATTCAGCAATTCAAAAGGGATTATTCAGTACTCTGGGCTTAAGTTAAAAATAACTTACTATATTTTGGTGCGATAGCATGAATTTTTCATAATCAAAACAACAACAAATTCCTTGACCCTAGAGTAAAAATATGAATGAGTATTTTGCCCAGTGTTTGTCTTAAGATTATAAGGGGCAGAAATAATAATAATTTGTGATGCCTCAGTTTAATGAAAAGAGAAAACTTGATTGGTCATAGATCATTTCTGGGGTTTTTCAAACTTGAGTTTGTAAAAATTTGGTTATAGAGGATGTGGCATGGAGCAATCTATAGCCATGTCCATCATGACATGGAGAAGCTGGTCTGAAAAAAATGAATCTGAAGCGCAGCAAGAAAAGTGAGAGAAAGAGAAAGAGAGAGGAGAGAGAATTACAACTTCTAATGAAGGCAATAAAACCCAAGTGACTTAATTAAGCTCATTCAAAGGGTGTTTCTGTCATATGCAACACAATAATGACAAGACATGGAGAACTTGCTGTCTGAAAGTGGGGTGTTGCATAGGAAAAACCTTAAAATGTGATTCTGTTGGAGGAGAAAGGTTTTGATGAGATGATGATTCTTTAAAAATTAAATTAAGGCTGGGCCTTCCTGGTGGTGAAAGGGGTTAAGTCTTAGCACGATGAAGCTATCCACAGCCACAGCCCCAGCCAGAGAGGGGACCCACATGGCACTGCAGACCTCTCCTGTCATGCCCACTGCTCCCATCAGCAGTGTGTTTCAGTCATTCCGCCTGTTTTGTTCCCCACTCTCTTTGGTGGATCCTCTTATCCCTCTGCACCTCTTGCCTGTACCCCAGCTGTTAAATGCATAAATAAATAAATCTTAAAAAAATTAAATTAAGGCTGTTGGTTAGATTTCTTGCTAGTTTTCTACTATGACACAGGCCATGTTAGTTAAGAGGCTTTCACAGTAAATGTCAGGGTATCAAAAGATGCTGGTGACTTCTTGCAGCCCTCAAGAAGTTACTAGGTGAAGATAACCTAGGATCCAACTTGTCAGAAAGAAGAAAGGGTCCATTAAGATCTATCAACGGGTTTGTTAAGAGATGCTCTTTCCACTTATTGCCAGAAAGCTAAAGGGGTGGAAGGTCAAAAAATATCCTGGAAGGGAGTAGCAGAGGGTTAATATCACAAGGGATAGATTACATCAGTCCTTTCAATCATTGTCATTGTTTCAGTTGCTTTTATATAATTGACCTTCACTGTTTTAAAGTGCATAATTGGTAAACATCTTGTTTTCTTCTGTCAGTCAGACACTGCCCTATTGCTTCCCTCTCTCCACCCCCACAGAATTATTAATACATAAATCCCACAAATTAATACATAAAAATTTGTGATGCTTACTAAAAAAAAAAAATTTGTGATGCTTACTGTATTACCCTTACTATTTGTGTTTTGGGGTTTATAAAGATACTTTGTCACCTGGTTTTATTGTAAAGGTTGCCCAGTGGTTTTTGGTTTTGTTAATTAATTAACCTGATTTTTGTTTTGTTTTTAATATGAATTTTCTGAGGAGTTGAATATTTTGCTGCTATTGCTCCATTTCCTAAAATGCTTTAATGAATACTTAAATAAAGTTTTTTCCATTAAGAAATATCTCATGCTCACCTAAAAGAAGGAAGGAATTCCCATGGACTTAACAAAGATAAATCACTACTGACATTTTCTGTCAAAGACAAACCACTGCTCTATTTTCCTTATGTTCCTTTTCTGTGTGTGGTTTTTCGCATAGTTGTGAGCCAAATATATATACAGTATTGTAATATTATAATTGATTACTATTATAAAAGTTCTTAAATATTGTTGTTCAATACCTATGATAAATCACTCAAATAAATCACCTGTTACTGAGCTAACCCCAACATTTGGTCAATCAAAACCATTTTTTACAGGTAATAGTTTGCTCTGAAATAAGTTGGTATATATTTTTTATGAATCTATCCAGATAGGATAATTTGTAATCCTATATAAGCTGATAAAGAATAATAATAGCTATATCAGTATCACAGGAATTTTTCTAACTTTAACAAATGATTAACAACACTATAGAGGCTTCCTGGGACCACATTAGTAACTAAAGAGACAGATGTAGTCATCTTTAACTTATAATTTTATTTCATTTTGTATAGAAAACTTTCCTATTAGTTTTTCTTTCTCTGGTGTTTATAATAACTTTGCTGTGTGTGTGTGTTTATATGCACATATATGCACCTATATGTCTGTGTATTTACAATCAATCATCTACTTCTCCATCACAGATGTTTCTTTTGACCACTATATACAGATCTAATTGGTCTTGCAAAATGAATACATACAAAACTAAACCCATTATCATTCTCAAATTTCCATCTCTTCAGATTCCTAACCTAAAGAGGGATTACATCCCACAATGATTTCTAAGAATGATTCTTGATTATTTATCCTACCTCCCTTTAAGTCAATCAATCAATTATTCCAATATTTCTATCTCTTTAATAACATTGGTTACTCCTTCCAACTCTCCATACTCATTGCTACTACCTTACTTTGACACTCATCCTACTTCACATGGGATATAACCAGCACTTTCTAAGTTTACTAATGATCTCCTTTTTCTTAAGTCTAATAGAATTTCATCCATTTCTACAATTTGACATTGTTGACTAATTCCCTCGTGAATTTCTACCATTGGTTGCTGGGGTTCCAGTACCATTTTTTTTCTTACCCTCTGACTAGCACTCATCTCCTTTCTGAGTTTCTTTTTCTTAGCTTTGCACAGTTGTAGTCTCTGATATTCTCTTCAATTTTGTAATCTACCATGCTTATATTATTTCACCCATACATTTAAATTATTTACATATGTAAGATGTTGACTCTTAAATCACCATTCCAGATAAAGTCTCATTTCTAAGATTTATATTATGATACTTCACTTTAATATCTCAACCTCAAATACAAAATAGTCCAAACTGTACCCTTTATGTTTACTCCCTACCCCAAAAGTACAACTAAACAAAACCCTCCCATTCATTCTATATTTCCCCTTTTCCTGTACCACCTATATAGGTGATTAAACTAGAAATGTGGGCCATTTTCCATTCATTCCATTGTCATCAACTATTAGTCATCAAACAAGGCAGTTCTAATTCCATAATCTCTCTCAAGCTTAACCCTTGAATAGCTAAACTAGAACTTGCAATCTAATCTAATTTAGCACTTACCTCAATTTTATCTTCTATTTAGTTGACACAGTAATCAGTCCAGATAGAACTCACTGAATTTCAGCTTACCAATGATACACACACAAACTAATGCTGGGAGGGGTGGGAGAGAACAGAGTGAAGGACAGAATTTAATAACAAGAAGATCTTCTAGATCTTTTTCTTACTGTCATCTGTGAAATCCCACCAAACCCAAAATTTATGTTATGTTTGTCTGATGCCTTATTTAAACTGTTTAACTGGACATTCTCCATTATTTAATTTCCCTGAATGAGCTCAAGCTGCCTTGTCATAGCTAAATCTCATGTCTTGGGAACTTACACTGAGTAGACTTTTCAAGGACCCAAATGTTTTAGGATGGTTTCAGAAAATTATACAACTGAGAGAAGGAAAATTCATGATCCATTTTGGTCATTCCATTCTTAGTTTATTAATAGGATAAGGAAAACATGCACATTATAAATTAATGCTCGAATATAGTTAAGAATATTCGAGTGAGCAAAGGGTTGAAAATGTTGGCTAAAATGAATTTTGGGTGGTTTCAGTTACTAAATTTCCAGAGGCAAAAGGGAAAATTATCTGGATCCAAACACCTACATTATTGGCACTTTTTTCTTTAAAAAACAAACAAAAAATGGACACCACATTACGTCACCTGCTGTCTGCTCATAATTTGTCAATTTCCATAAACTAATTTTTTTAAAAAAGGATGCTTGTCTTTTACTTAGTCAAAATACTACCTTTGTAGCCCCAAACATGTTGTAAACATTTATCAACTCGGGAGCACTAGTCCTATATATAGACTAAGGAGTTGGCAGGCCCCTAAACTTTTAGAGTCCTCAGTTCCCTTCAAATTGAGAATGTTAGACTCAGTAATCTCTAGGAGGCTTTCCAGACACAACAATCTGATGGTATTCACTGCATTTCCTCTGAATGAGGTCATGAAATGGATCCAGCTCTGGTGTTCCAGTGCTGGTTATACCTGTGAAACTTTTCTTCATCAAAATTGAGATACAGAAAACCTCACACATATAGGTTGGATAAAGGGCAAGTCTTTACTTCCAAAGATATGATACCTGTCTCTGAAGTGATTCATAACACCCTCTTTTTTAAAAAATCAGATGCTTAGTATGTATGCATGTGTATATGTGTACGTATATATTGACATGACAATTTTCACTGGTGTTACTTACGGTTGTGTGAAATGTTCCTTGCCACTGTTTGCAGTTATGGGGAAAAGCATCTGAGAAAAAGGCTATCTCTACAACTCAGTGGTGAAATTAGGGTGCAGCTCCCAACACAGGGATCACTTTTTCCACAATCTCTTGCCTTTCTCTTTGCTCAGGAAATAACCAAGAAGTTAGTAGTGGGATAATTACACCCCAGGATATATACCTAAGGTAAATTGCCAGAATGCAAAGAGCTCTTCCTCATCTTCAGCTGGTAGTACGTAAGGCGCGGGTTCCGAAAAGGTGGTGAGCAACCGATTAATGCTCCAGAGGAGACCAGGTTAGGGTTCCTAGAGCGCGCCCCGCAGGGCACCACCCCTAACGTGACCCCGCCCTTCACCTTGCCGGCGCGGCGCTCTGCCCGCGAAGGTGCGTGCGGCGTTCGGTGATTGGCGGCTGCCTGCGCTGCCCGATTGCCATTGGCTGCCTGGGCCTCTTTGTTCCCGGTTCCCCGCAGCAGGCTGGTTGCGGCGGACTGGATGGCGGAAGTTTGACGCCGCTTGGTGAGTGGTTGAGGCAGTGGTGCCGGAGTTCCTCAGATTCACCCCACTATCCGCAACGGACCCAGAGGCCAGGCTAGCCAAAGTGTGAGATCACGGAAGGGAGGAGAAACCCCTCTGACACCCAAACATGGACCTGGAGACCAAAGTGAAAAAGGTAGGGTGGCGTGCGGGAGGCGGGCAGTGGCAGCTTCACCTGCGCGGGGTGCCGCCCCCTGGCTGCCGGTGGCGGGTGGGGCGCTTGGGCCTCCAGGCGCGAGCAGGCTCTGGGTCTCCAGTACTCGGTGCCCAAGTACTCGTTCCTGAATATAGAGGGGGTGCCCCGGGTCCGGCTAACTCCTGAAACCCCGAACTGTGTACAGTCCGGCGCGTGAGCTAAGGCGGCGCGGGACGTTTCTCCCTTCCTAACCACGCCCAACGGTTGAATGTATTTGGAAAAAAAAAAAAAAAAAAAAACTTTCCTTAAATTGTTTCAACTGAGTTGGTGCCTCCCTAAAAGGAAAGGATGAGGTTAGGGCGAGTTCTGGCGAGATCGTGACACTTTCCTGTCTCAGGAAGTTGAACTTTATTATTAAACCTTTGTGGTTTAGGGTACGGGTGTGACTTTGGACAGCTCAGACCTCCTCCCCCAGCCTGGCAGACCAGAGACTTTCTGAAGTGAGTGCTGATTGAATGCACTTCCTTACCACCGGTGATTGGTGATAACTTGAAAAGTGATGATTTGGGGGGCGGGATTGACTGTCATTACTTGACTTTCAAAGCACTGCCTTCTTAGGGAGTAATCTCTCAAAGAAAACGTGATCCTCTTTGGCACTTAGCTCCAAAGGGCGATTGCCACCAGTCAGTCGCCTGGAGACCTATCCCACTTGGCTATCCTTGGCCCTACCTGAGTCGCTCCCAGGTTATAGTAGGCTTATGTTTCCCGGGAGAAAGGGGTGGTGAGCGGGCTGTGACTCAAAAGAGACGCTGATGTCACATTCCACTATAACATTCCATATCAAAGACTTGTTCCAGGGAAATCATATTTACTTTTAGGTAAATTTAAGCCAGCTAGCTCTTACCAAATAGGGTATGAAGTTTTGCAGAGAAGAAAGGGAAAAATAGAGCCTAATTTTCTTCTCTTGTTCATTATCGTTGCCAGTATTGCCATTATTTATTTCATCTTCTAAAGATAAAGATCTTGATTTGATCATTGATTCTGTACATGCCCAGAATCGGATTTTTGCAAATGTATGCAGATATAAAATACTAAGGAAATTGTTGAAAAGTAAAAATTTGCACTTAAAAAAATTTGACAGGAGGAGAGAGAGTGAATTCTAAGAGCGATTGCTTTCTGTTCGCTATCATTTGGTTTCCTATTGTTTTATTGCCTTTTAAAATGACATCAGTTTTGTGTGTGTGAATCTTGCTTGCCACTGGGAAAGCAATTTGTTTGCCTGTTAGACTTCTGTTGAACAGTGCTCATTTTGTTTTTTCAAGTGGGTAAAAGAGTAAGTGAATTTTTCAGTATTTTTCTAGTTTGTGCTTATATTGATTCAAGGATTTATTTTTATAAGTCAGTATCCTTTGCGGGGAGGGAGGTATGAATAGGTTAAGAACAGAGGCTAATTTAGGTCACTGAAATTACTCTATTCACTTCATTTAATGGTGAATACATATCATTAAATATTTGCCAAAACCTATGGAATAAATATAACCAAGAGTGAATCCAGATATAAACAGTGGGCTTTCAGGGATGATGCTGTGTCGGGCTAAGTTCATCAGATGTAATAAATATGACACTCTGACTGGAATATTTACCCTTGGGGATGCTAGGGATTGGGGTGTGCCCATTCTTTACCTTCTGCTCAGTTTTTCTGTAAATCTAAAACTATTCAAAAGGAATACAGGGAAAAAATAGTCAACATCCAAAAATGATTTTGAAATTATTTGAGACAAAGAAGTAATTTCTGAGAAAGTCAAAAGAATCATGTGTTTGGATAGAAAAAATTCCAGACATTATTTATGAGCCATTTTTTTTAGTTTCAGAATCTGCATTATAAATTATACCTTTGATATGTGGCAGAATCTTCCACCTTCATTTCCCCTCAACTTTAAAAGGTTTTCTTTTCAACTGAGATTCTTATCCTCTCTAATCTGCATTCACCCCCACGCCCCCCCCCCCAAGAAAAAGGGATTCCTTAAATATAAAGCTTTTGCAAAGAATCCTATGATGACAAGGCCTTGTTTTATTATCTTGTCATCATTGGTGATTCTTAGGACACTGGTGATACTTATGATATCACTAAAAGATTCCAAAGATAGCTAACTTGACTGTCAACCATACCTTCTCTGTGCCTATAGGACTCTTGATAGATCTGATGTTCTATAAGTCAGACAAAAGTTTCCCAGTACAGAGAATTTGAAGATACAGTAATGCATTCCATATTCTTAACCATAGTGTCAAAAAGAAACTTGCATTACCTTTAGGAAATGTTTTCTAGCATATCAGGAGAAAATATTACAAGGTTATCTCTGATCTAGCAGTACCTTCTCATCCTATTTTGGTACCTAGATAATGTTCAGGTTTTCCTTCTTTGTGACTTAGGTACACAAGAAAATTTATAACTTGAAAATAACTTTAGAAAAACCAGGTTGGAAGTTTGGAATAAAGATACAACTATCTTTTAGGGGGACTGTCCCCCCCAAAACAAATCTAACTTCTCTTTAAAGATAACATGGTAGGGGCCTCCCTGGTGGCACAGTGGGTTAAGCAACACACTATGAAGCAAACCCGCAGCCACTGTAGCACGAGTTCAATCCCTGCCTCCAGCCAGGGAGGGGACCCACATGGCACAGCAGACCTCCCCTGCCTTGCCTGCTGCTCCCCTCAGCAGTGTGTTTCAGTTAGTCTGCCTGTTCTGCTACCGACTCTGTCTGGTGAATCCTCTCACCTCCCTGGACTCTGGCCTATACCCCAGCTCTTGTGTACATAAATAAATCTTTAAAAAAAATAAATACAGATAACATGGTATTTTCTTTCTAAAATTTTATGTTGTTGATTTCATAAGAAATATTTCCCAGACAAATGAAAAATGTTACTCATTTTTCTATTTAATAGTTCATGTAAAAGAATTAGAAGGTTTTCTTTATTCTGCAACCTAAGTGAATGATATTATCTTGATTTATAAAATGAGAATGTGGAGGCCATATCCTTTGCACAAATTTGGATGAATTACCATCACAAAGATAAGGGACTTTTATAATTAAATTATGCTTTTTTTTTTTTTCTGCTTGAATTAAGTGAGCTGTTGCTAGGACTTGGGAGCTAGTTTGATTATATAGTTTTTGTTTTAATAGTACCTTAGAGTAGAATTTGACTTTTTTGCCTTTGCCCTATCGTCTGAATTATTTGTCTAGAGCTCTTCCTTATGTGTGTGTCACTTTATTAAAATTGACTTTGAAAATGGAGATCATGTCTGCTTGGAAGAAAGCAATGAATTTTGAGAAGTTGAAAGTTTCATTTTGCAGTGAATGGTAAATCATGGCCTATAGCCAGGTGTTTTCCTTTCTATTGTTCTCCTGTGAGAATCACTTTATTTCTTTAAAAAAGTACCAGAGAGAAAGAGAATACTAGTATTCTCTTACGCTGACTGGAATTGCCATAAGGCTTTTAAATATATGCCAAATATATTATATACATAATATATTTATATATAATATAAAATATACATTACATATGTTTACATATGTAATACATATGGTTATGAATTATATTGGATACATTAATTGGATATGAAATATATATGTAATTACATATATAATACATGTAATATATATTTTCACCTTTCTAACCTCTGTCTTTTGATTCTTCCTAATGTCTTGCATATTTTCAAACACTTTTTCTTTGTTTCTTTAATTTTGATTTTTAAATATGAGATGCATTTTAAAGATTACATGTCACTAAAATCCCCTTTCTCAACATCCAAGCTCATTTTAAAAGCTTCTATTATAGCCAACAAAATATAGTGAAACCAAGTGATTACAGTTGGAAAGGATACTGAACCACAAAGAAACTATTTTCATTAGAAATTAGAATGAACCTTTTCTCTTAGGTGGCCCTTGATTGAATGATGACCTACATGCTCAAATCTACAGTTGAATTCTCTGCTTGAAATCATTCTTGCTGAGAGAATCATTGGCGAAGCTGGGGTTAATGGGAGGGCAAGGTACTTCCAGGGCTTTGCCTTAGAGGCAGTTACTCTGTCTCTCAGAACAAGTACAGAAGAAAGCAAAATGGTCCTCAGCTTGTCTTTTATCTCTTCTAACCCATAGTGTGATTCATTACATTAATTGGATATGAAAAGTCACTTTTTCTAACTTGCCCTGAATATTATTTTTGAATAGAACTGTAGTAGGTTTTCTACTGATTTTTTTTTTCCTTTATGTGATCCTATGAAGTAAAGTTGGGATTTATATCTCTGCTGGATATTAGCGTTATATCATCGCCTCATCCCAACTTTGTTTGCTCATCTACAATACTAAATCTTACTCATCCTTCAAGAGACTCCTGTCCCTCAATCCCCCCCACTCAGCACTAAACTCCAGGAAATCTATTTCCTAGTTAGATTCAAAATCTTTTCTTAATTCTCAGAGCACGTTATCTGAAATGCTTGAGATACTCTTCACTTTCTTCCTCTACTTTTATTCTTACCTAGATTGTAAACTTCTTACAAGATTATGGTTCATGTCCTCTTTATAGCTACATCATTATTTTATTTGCTGTCAAAGGAGTTTTTTTTTTAAAGGATTTATTTATGCATACAAGAGCTGGGGTACAGGCCAGAGTCCAGGAAGATGAGAGGATTCACCAGAGACAGAGTGGGGAGTAGAACAGGCAGACTGACTGAAACACACTGCTGAGGGGAGCAGCGGGCTAAGTAGGAGAGGTCTGCTGTGCCATGTGGGTCCCCTTCCTGGCTGGAGACAGGGATTGAACTCGTTCTGCAGTGGCTGTGGTTTGCTTCATAGTGTGTTGCTTAACCCACTGTGCCACCAGGGAGGCCCCCAAAGGAGTTTTTTAAAGAACAACTCAGTCTCATTTTAAGGTTAAAGAAACTGCAACTTAGATGGACTCTGACAGTTCAGATTAATTTTACTATGATCTTGAGTCATTATCTTCAGAATCCATACTCCTTATAACACTCACTAGGCCTCTGAGTTCTCTTATATTCTTGCCTTGAGTACAATATATATTAAATGAGTTACCCTAAAACAGAGACCCAAAGGTACATTTCAACATTTTTGTTTATTTAAAAGAATTAATATTTTAAGAAATAGTTTCTGTCCAATAAAATTGCTACTCCGTTGTTTTTATATATTTTAATTATATGTTATCCATGTTACTTGTGTGGCTTTTAGTTAAGTCACTGTTGATCTTCATTTGACAGTGTCTAAGTAGAAGTATTATGAAAAAGAACTTCTGCTAGACTTAACAAGCATAGAAATTCCTTAAGTTCAGTAGTTATCTGGACCATATTTTTACAGATTTTTCTAACTTACTAAATTTTATTGGGAGAAATGGTAATAACTATTTCATACAGTCATGAACAGTAATGACCTTGTATTTGGGGCTCTGCTTTAGGATTTCCAGCTATAACATCTGGAATTGTATAGGGCATTCATGATTGGATTGTAGAAAGTGTTACACATGGTGAACTCCACACCTGATAGAAAGCCTTGCAACATAAGGTGTTAGATGAGGCTCTTAGCAACAAAATGCTCAGTGTCACTGAAATGACAAGCCAGAAAGCTCAGAATAGAGCAATTAAAGTCAAAAAACAAAAAACACAACAAAAAGTAAACTCAGTGCTGGTAGAACCACTTTGTTGTTGTCATAACTGATTTAAATTTTCCATTATTCATACAAGATTAGTTGAGAAACACTAAAATGATAATTTCATCAGACTCTCACTGAGCTCTGGATGATACCAGCACTGTGAGCGTGGAATGAGCACCATAGATCATCAGAAAGCAAGTGTGTTACTCTGAGATGCCTACTTAGTAGAAAGATTGATTGATAAAAGATTATTTCCTATGCCCTTCTGAGGACTGGAAGTAGGAATACAGTTTGGCCACAAGCTCATTTGAATATACATTTTTTACAAACCAAATCACCACCATGTGCCAAGAAATTAGAAATGGTTAATGAGTATCCAGTAGATGTAAAAAGTTGTGGTATATGAAAAGATCTGTTTTATGTCAGTTTTCTTACTTTTCCTTATGAGTCTGTTAACATTAAAATGACTTTGGGCTAAGAGTAAATCTGGGTTTTTGTGATCTTACCCACTTTGGGTCTGTTTCCATGTATGTGAAAAACAATAGGGGATTTTCCAAATCCTGTGACTCTTGATTGTGGAAAATATTATCAGTGGTCTCCCAAGTAATGTTCCACAGTGTTTAAAAATCACACAAACCAGCAAAATAAGTCAGATAGAGAAAGATAAACATTGTGTGATTTCACTCAGATGTGGTAAAGAAACAAAACAAATGAACACACAAAACAAAAACAGATTTAGGTTTTTAATAACAAAATACTGGTTACCAGAAGGGAAGAGGAAAGGATGGGAAGTAAATTAGGTAAAAGGGGTAAACTGTGTGTTGATAGCTGGAAACTAGATTTCTGAGGGTAAATATAATGTAGTATATACAAATGTTGTAAAATCAATGTTATTTTAGGTACAAAAAATATATAAATAGGTGTGTGATTTTAATGAAATGACATATTTTCTTCCACGATGAGACTAAACTGAGTATTTTCTTCATAAGTCTTACCTATTTTCAACTAGTTTTTACTTAATTTTCACCATTGTATTTGAAGGCATTAAGTTTAATTAATTTAAATGTTTTATGAACTTTATGTAAACTGTTCTATTAGCATGGGTCAAATAAACCTAGGGGTGAGGTATATTGCTTTCCTTGGTATTTTAATCACATGAAAGTGAAAAATAATGGAGCTTTTATTGTCTTTAAAAGTTATTTTTTCCCAAATAATGAGGCTTCCTTGGTGGCGCAATTGGTTAAGTTGCAACACTGTGAAGCTATTTGCAGCCACTGCAGCATGAGGTCAGGGTGGTGACCCACCTGGCACAGCAGACCTCTTCTGGCTTGCCTGCTGCTCCCCTCAGCAGTGTATTTCAGTCAGTCTTCCTGTTCTGTTCCCCACTCTGTCTCTGGTGAGTCCTCTCATCCCCTGTACTTCTGGCCTGTACCCCAGTTTTTGTATACATAAATAAATCTTTTTTTAAAAATGTTATTTTCCCAAAGTAATGTGATTCATTTAAAAACTATGTCATTACTTCTATGCAAAACATTGTTGTAGACTCCAGGAATGTATATGAACAGAAGAGACAAGATACCTGTGCCACAGAACTTACTCTGTTGTAAAGAATGATAGAGCAAAAAAGTAAATGATAGAAAGTAAGTAAAACTGTTGTTAGACCCACCAGTGAGCTATATATGCTCTGAGCTCACCGGTGGGTCACTCCTAAGTTTATTTGACCCATGCTGGTAGAGCAGCTTATTTATCTACCTACCAGTGAGCTCTGCAGTCATTTAGATTTCTAATACAAATTAGACAGTTTAGTGGTGAGTCGTAATATTAGTTCTTCCTGGCTTTGCACACTTTGTAACTAGAGATTCTTATTGCATTTATCTTAAAGAACAGCAAATGGAAAGAAATGAGGAAACAGCTTTTATGTTTTAGAATGTGATAAAGTGCGTAAGTGGATAAGACTATATAACAATTACAACCTTATAAGAAACCTTACACAGGCCAAGGCTTCTTACTGATAACAGATGCCTTACAACAGTCATCCTTGGTTTGTGTTTCCTGTTTGTAGTCACTGCTAATCTTTGATAACTATTACCATGGTAACTGAAACTATGGTTTTAAAAAGTGTTTATTTGATAATATACAGTATAAATGGAAAATAACTTCGATTTCTATAGAGGTTATGTTCAAAGACTATTATGTAATATATGAATTAAGAAATCAACTCTTTTGAGGAAAGGAAGATAGAAAAAAGACTAATAAACAAGTTGAAAACAGGTTCCAAAACCTTTTTTCCAGGTTTTAAGGAAAAGTAATTTGGTAATTGATAAATTCACCCTTGTTCTTTACGTAAATATCTTCAGATTAAAATTTTTCTCCACAATGTTGTTAGAGGATTAAATTTATAGGTTAACCTTTTCAACTATCTAGCTTTGATTTTGTCTCTCCTATAAAAGAGCTTGAGTCCAATTTAGTGTGGTTTTACTTTTCTTACTTTAAAAATGGGAAATTTGATATGAGAGTATGAGTAACTGTAATTTTCTAATGCAAGTTTGTTCTGTGACTCTAATTCACTTTTTTTTAAAGATTTTATTTATTTATGCACCCAAGAGCTGGGGTACAGGCCAGAGGCGCGGGGGATGAGAGGATTCACCAGAGACAGAGTGGAGAGCAGAACAGGCAAATCAACTCAAGCACACTGCTAAGGGGAGCAACAGGGCAAGGCAAGGCAGGAGAGGTCTGTTGTGCCATGTGGGTGGGTCACTCTGTCCAGGGATTGAACTGCAGTGGCTGTGGAAGCCCCACAGTGCAGCGCTCAACTCCTTACACCACCAGGGAGACCCTAAATTCACTTTTTAATTACTCCTTTTTCTGTCTCAACCAACCATATAATCACTATTCATTGCCTGCCACAAAAAACTAAGAACAGAAAGTAATAGAGGAAAGAACCAGAAGAAACTCAGTAGATATGGTTTGAGAACAGTGTTGTGGAAGTATTTCATGTTTCTATCACACTTAGTACATAGCTGTGAATATTAATTGATTACATATAAGTTCTAAGTGCCCAGGGACAGATCATTGGACTAGGAAAATCACACACACACACACACACACACACACGGATACTACTCATATATTAAAAAATGAACTCTTGCCATTTACAACACATGGATGGAAGTGGAGAGGATAATGCTCAGTGAAATAAGTAAAAAATAAAAACAAATACCAGATGATTCCACTCATATGTTTACTATAGAAAAACAAAACAAAGGACCAGAAACAACCAAACCAATAACAAACCCGAGATATTTGACTGCAGAATTGAGGTAACCAGAGTGTGAGGGGGAGGGTGGAAAGCAAAGTGTGGAGGCCTCTTGGTGCCTTGGAGTGGGTATGGAGTGTTAATATATATACATCTGAAATGGTGTGATCCTATATCTCTGAATCATATACAGTGTTGTCAAACCTGTGTTACCTCAATAAAATATGTATGTATGTATAAATATAAAAATACTGGTTGATTCAGGAATCACTGGTTTTATTTTGGTTCTGTTCAAATAAAGAGAAATGTGTGGTTTAGGATTGCTCATTTTCTCTGACCCTTAGGTCGAGTGCTAAGAATGGGGGCTTGTTCTGGATTGAATAGAGCTTTAGTGGAAAGCTATATGAAAAGTCAAGCAGTAAGAATTACTGAGATCTCTCATCTGCTAAATGACAGTAAGGCCACTGCTATATAAATATATTTAATTTCTGAAATGCTGATTCTTACCTAATTCAGCTTATGTTTATTGCAATGTATTCTATTCTGACCACCATGCATAATTGTAAAAGGAGTTTCAAGTTATCTACTGCATATAGTGTTTCTGAACTGTGAGCCTAGCCAAAATGAGGCTGAAAGCCTAACATAAATGCCATAGGCTGAGTTCATTAATAGGTCTGTAACCACAGTGAACTTGCCCTAATGACTTATTTGAAGACAAAGTGGTAATCATGTTTTACTGCAAAATGATTGTGCAAATGTTAGGTGAATTTTTATTTCTGTGAGTATAACATCATGAAAGCCTTGATAGAATGAGTCACAGTTAAAAGGTAAAGGTAATTTCTTTTATAGGTAAAGAATTCTTTTATAGGTAAAAAGGTAAAGAATTTTCTTTTATATATAGCCTCTAATAAAAATAATTGGGGGCTAAGTAAAAGAAAGTCATTTTTTTTTTAATTTGGTGAGAGAATATCACAAGTACAGTTTAAAGTAAGACTAGAGTATCTTAGCTCTATTTTTTATCAATATCACCTATTGATTTTACTCCTGCTTCCTCCCCCCCCCCCACCCTTTTAACTTTGGTAGATAAAAGAAGGAAGGCTGGCAGCTAGCTAGTTAGTGGGCCAAAAACGGATATGTAAATTAACTACAATGCAGAATCGAATGAAGTTAGTGCTGTAATATAGTATTGCTCAAAATATCTGTGGTAAAGAACCATTAAAAAACAAAAAACAGAACAAAACTGAGTCTACCATAGGCTGATATTTTAAAAGGCACAATAAAAATGAATTACTAAGGAGTAAGGCAACTACAATTAATACAAATACAATTTTTAAAAATAAGTATATCAGACATAAAATGATGAGATTGCTTAATGATCCCTAATTGCTTATTCAGTTTTCATATGTCTGGTAATAACCAGAAGTTCCCAAACCACCACACTTTGGTAGCACTGCAATAATAAGAATACACGACTATTACGAAGTCTCAGAAGAATTCATTAAACTTAATTGAGTGGACTGGGAGAATGTTATGGAGAAACAATTTTCAAACTAATTCCTATCAGGTAAATAATGCTTCATTAGTCAAAGAAGGCATTCCCAGCAGAATAAATAGCACAAACCAAAGGAACATGGCTGTGAAAAGTCAGTAAACCCTTATTCACAGTATTAATAATTTCAGTTTTGACTTTTCTAAAATAAAGTACATGATGTGCAGTAATCTGTACTTTCTCCAGGTTACATGTTTGAATTCAGGAAGTGTGTCACTGAGCTCATTTAGGAGTCTCAACATATTACTAAGGATCTGTACCTAAATCCTAACATAATTTTTACTTAATACATTTTAATATATTGTGTCCTCGCTTGAAGTAGAGGAGGAAATTTCACACTAGGGTCTAGCTGATGTAGGCTGGGCTGACAGGTTCCAGGGTAGGTTCAGAACTCATTGGTTTTCCTCCTTAGGTCATTGCCTACCTTAAACAAAAGACTGGAGCACTAGAGAGTATGCCCAACTGCAGGAACACGTTTTAATCCACAGCTTGTGCCTCAGCACAAGCATTCACATATGCAAGCTCAGAGTGCAGGGTAAAGGAGTCCAGTCTAGTGACTATGACACTGTAGTCATTATGTGGATATTTAGTACTAATGCATGGAAATGAAGAACTAGGATCATTACTTTAGTCTACCACACATCCCACAGTGAGCTTGTTCAATTAAGTATAATTTTCTGAAAATCTCTCATGTGTCATGAGTATTCTGAGGTGATATTCTGAATAGTACCATAGACTACATATATTTCAAAATTACATATGACCCTTCTGAAAAAATATAAGGAAAATTAACCTTGCAAGAACTATTGATTTTTAAAGGGTCATTTTTTTCCAATTTAGTTACTTTTTGACAAGCTTTGAGACCCAGACCTCTCCAGATTCATTCCAGATAGGTTATGTGATCTCCATGTTCTATGAAGAAATGTAGGTCTCATTTTCTGTGGAAAATTGGCAAGTTGCCAAAGATTTTTAAGTGGGCATTAGAAAATCTGATTTTCAATACTGCAATTAGTTGAAAAAATATTCCGCAAATATTCAAATGATGGTATGGATTAGACTCTGCCATTGGTAGTATAATAGAAAGTTATCTGAAGAGCAATAGGCATAGATTTAAGGGAAAAAGTGACAAGACAGATATTGGTGACTCTGAATTTGCAGTTTCTTAGTCCTCTAAACCTCAGAATCCATATCTGAAAGTGTGTTACAACCATCTGTGTCACAGGGCTGTGACGATAATGGAGTTAAACATTTTGAAGCACAAACTATGGCGCCTGCACATAGGCAATAAATAGATGTATCATAGTCATGACAATATATCTAATTTAGAGAGAAGAAAATCTTGCTTAGATCTTTGAACCATCTCACAGGCACCTGATGCATCATCAAAAATTTAATAGCAGGGGCCTCCCTGATGGCGTAGCAGTTGAGCGCTGCACTGTGAAACATCTGGGGCACAGCAACTCGAGTTCAATCCCTGGCCAGGGAGGGACCCCATATGGCACAGCGGACACTCTCCTGCCTCACCCGCTGCTCCCTTCAGCAGTGTACTTCAGTAGATCTGCCTGTTCTGCTCCCCACTCAGTCTCTATGAATCCTCTCACTTCCCGTGACTCTGGCCTGTACCCCAGCTCTTGTATAAATAAATAAATATTTTAAAATATATATATAACATGTTTTCTGGAAATTGTTGATACTTGTTGCTTTGTTAGACCCAAATAATTATTTAGAGTTTAATAATTAAGATAGCTTAAATTATTGGATTTAATGTTTTTTTCTTTGTATAATTTGTTCATAATTTTATTTTTCATGATGAAAGAAAAATATATACTCATTTCTAGTACTTGAGTATATGCCATGTACTAGTTGCTATATTAAGAATTCAATGCTTTGTTAGATTCTCTAGACTTCTAGAGGGGTGCCTGATTTAGCATTACCAGGTACTCTGATTCAGTATAGGAGGTACTACATATACGGTATGTTAAACAGAACAGAATCTTCCTCAGAGTTTTTGTGGTAAGTTGCAAAAATGATCTCAATTCTTTATAACAATACTCAGTAAAAAATGGAGTCTATTTTCCTACCCTTTGAATCAGGGCTGCCAATCGATGGTGGTGGCAGCAATATGTGTTCCTGGCTTGAATTTCAAGTATCTCTTACTGAGATGCTTACTGGCATCTCTCAGTTGTATTTCTCTTGGCACTCTACCACTACCATGTGAACAAGCCTAGGGTAGCCTTCTGGGGGATAAAAGACTACCTAGAACAGAAGAGCCATCCTTTGGACACAACCTACACTGCAGAAATCTGAGCAGAATACCTTGACCAGAAAGCACAGAAAAAGTGGTTTTTTAAGCCACTGTACTTAAGGTTGGTTTGTTAGGTAGTAAATTATAACCTACAAGCACACTGTTGCTATGATATAAGTTGTCTCAGTCTCTCACAGTTAAAGCTATGAAAGAGGTCTCAGAAAAGGCTTTCCCCACTCTGAATTACTCTCATAATCCTCTATACTTCCATCCATATGGCAGAAAAAGAAGTCAAGACAATGTAGCTTCCCTGACATCATTGGTCTCTTGAAAATGAGATCTTTTAATCGAGTCAAATCTGATTTTGATTTTTTTTCTTGTTGTTCTAGCAAGATAAAGGAAAATTAGATTAATATACAACTGGAATATGACCCTAGTTCTAAAACAGTTGGCATATCATGGGTTTTGGAATTGAATGTTTCGAAAATGGTCTTTTCCCCTAACAACTGCTAGACAAATTTAAAGTGATATCTCTTTATTTTTAAAGTGAAGCTTTTATATTTTCACAGCACACCATATCAATCTAACTCATTTCTTTCCAGAGTAAAAGGTGATGTGAAAAGGTCAGGCAGTGAGTAAACAAGCACAAAACATCTGGCAGTATAGTTCCTGCAGCTCTCCCGTTTTCCCAATTTTCAGGACTCTTATCTGTTCTGTCCGATTTTTTGTTCGAAATGCTACTGAATGCCAGTTCTGGGCCAAAAAAAAAAAAAAAAATGCAAATTGAGAAAAACATTTTTTTTGTGCCTTGCCTTCCCCCAATTTTCTGTACCTTCTCTCCCATTGGGCTTTACTTCCCAGTTTCCGTGGATCCTCATGCTTCCTTCAGTAGCCCCTGTAATGGCTCTCTTAACTAAATTAACAGCCTTTACCTGCATTCCTACTCTGAAAAAAACTGTCCTCTTTTTCTGCATGTGCCCCAGTTAGATAACTACGAAATTAGTGGCCATCAATTACTTAATTGTACAGTCACTCTCCCCATATGCTCATCTGTTTATAAAAGATTATGCCTAGGGGCCTCCCTGGTGGCGCAGTGGGTTAAGCAATGCACTGTGAAGCAGACTTCAGCCACTGCAGCACGAGTTCGATCCCTGCTGCCGGCCGGGGAGGGGACCCACATGGCGTAGCAGGCCTCTTCTGCTGTGCCCACTGCTCCCCTCAGCAGTGTACTTCAGTTGGTCTGCCTGTCCTGCTCCCCGCTCTGTCTGTGGTGAATCCTCTCACCCCCCACACCTCTGGCCTGTACCCCAGTGCTTCTATGCATAAATAAATAAATCTTAAAAAAAAAGATTATGCCTGAAGATAAAATAAATTATAGCTCTTAGGTCTGGCCATAAGGAAAAAAGATGGCAATATTCAAGTTTGGGATGGCATGGAGCCTTAACAAATATAGCTACTCTTTAGGGCCAGTGACACAAAGCCAAATTAGGATTGTTTGTCATAATCTTAATTTTTAAGGAATTCCTACGGTCTTTTTGGAATCAAGTGTTTTTGAATCCTTTTAATAGCTAATAAACAAGAGTCTTTAAGGGGTGTGTAGGAAAGCACATGCCCCTGTAGAGTAGTTCTTCAGTTAAGAGCTAGAGCTCAGCCAATCCGAATAAAGCCATTTCAGCAGTAATGGTAGTCTGCTAATTGTAACATTTTTATAGCTTGCATTGTCTTTCTTCAAGTAACAGATACAAAAGGAGGCATTTTTTTGAACAGCATCGGCAGAAGAGGTATTTTATTGGTGAAAATTATAAGCAGCTTCCTTTATGCAATAGTATAAAAATAATTTGATAGTGCTTCGAAAAATGTTTATAAGGAACCAGCATAAACTGCATAGAGAGAATACATTGCTTTTTATCATTTGTTTGCCTAAAATAAATGCAGATCTTTTTTTTAAATGTGAGACTGCATTTAAGTTTTGAATAAGTAGGAAATATGGGAAGGTAGTTAAAGTAATTGCTGATTGCAATTGCAACCTAATTTGGATCAAGTAATTTACATTGTGATATTACAAAGAAGTGCTGTTAATTGTTTTACATAATTCCATCACTAGGTAGGTTTATACAGTAGAATAAAATTTCTATAAATCTTTGTCCATTTTTATTCTATATATTACCTGAGTACTATGGCAGATTACAAAAATTGTGAAAATTTTCTCTTAAATATATTTCTGGAATTCTTGCTAATCAAACTTGATGTTTTATATTCTGTTTTGTGACCGAAAAGATATCTTTAACACACGTATATGTGTATATCAGTATGTATGACAAGTGTGTATGTATGTTGAGAAAGCTAGAAGAGCAAAGTTCTGTTTTACCATAGTCATTTGCTATTTAAAAAGGAAAAAAAATAAAGACAAGGGTGGTGGGTTGTCACTGCCTTGTAACCCCTGTCCCTTGTAATATGTCTGTCTCATCACAGATCACGTCATCTTTGGACTAAGTGGGGCCTGCAGACACTAGAAGCCACCTTCCTTCCTTTCTCCTAGGTGTTATTACCTGGCGTATTTTCTTCCCCTAAGTATAGACAGGCCTTGGTCAGTTGGTGCAGAAAAATAAGTATGGCAGCAGTAGTGGTCTATCACTTCTGAGATTAAGGACCACAGCTTCCATCTTGAGTGCTCTTATTCTCTTTGAGATCACTTGTCCTGGGGAAAAGCTAGGCCGTGTTGTGAGGTGCCCATGTGAGAGCTTAAAGGTTGGGTTTCCCCCTGAGCCTTGAGATAACTCTAGCCCAGCCAACCACTCTTTGCAACCTTGCAAGACCAAGCCTGTTAGTTAACCTGATGCACAGAAACAGATGACAAATGTTTTAGTGTCTGAGTTTTGGGGTGCTTTCTAACTATCACAGAAGTTTTTAATTATTAATCTAGAAATTTAGTGATTGGAAATAAAACAATAATATTTCAGTTTTTCCTCAGTATATTAACTCCTGACCACCATGTAAATATACTGAATCTTCTAAATAATAAGCAAATAATTTCCAGTACTAGTGGCAGGTCTACATGTTTTGAATAAAAATCTTTCAACTTTGAGATTTCATTTGTTCATTCATATATTGTTGTTTCTTTTAACACATTTTTTTCTTTTATGATAACATTCAAAGAGGTAATTTTGCATCAAGATCCTGAAGATTTTCCTCTACTCACACTCCCTTGTTTTGAGGACCCTCTTGTGTGTGAATAATCACCTCTAGGCCTTTAACCTTACTGCAGCTGCTGTGCAGACATCCAGGTCTAAGATTATCTCAGGCTTGTCTAGGAAGAGGGAACTCCTGACAAGTAATCAATATTAGATTTCCAAAACAAAATCTATTCTAGAAAAATTATAGATGAGAGGAGTATTACTCATTTAAATTATCTTCAGAGTCTCATTTTGACCTCCTGTCCCCCAAAAATAAGTGACTTTATAGTTAAGAGCTCATGATTTAGAATAGAAATATCAAGGTTGAAATCTTTGCTCTGCTTCTTGCTAGCTGACAATTTAGAAAAATTATTTAATCTCTCCAAGTTGCAGTTTCCTTATTTGTGCAGTAGTAATGATAACACTGCCTCTTAGGTTGTTTTGAAAATTGAAATTAATGCATAGATTGTACCTGGCAGGTAGTAATAACTAAAAGATGGTGGTTAAGGTATTTTTTCTACCACCTCCACTATCATAACCACCAATAGAATTAAAGATATTTTTTAAAAAATGTATAATTAGAAATACTTCAAAGTGTAATATCAAGATCAAAATTTCAAAGTTCACTAGAATTATTAAGACTAGTTATATGGATCCTATCAGGAAAGAACATTAAGATTTACTTTTGATCTTTGTAAAATATGTTAACATTTATTGAGGTTTGACTGGATGTCTTCAATTATCTGCTGCAACCTGATTATATCTCATTCTATTTTTATGGTGGTCCCTGTTTCACTTTTTGGTATTGCTTTAAGAAAGGTAGGCACAGATTGGGTGAATGAAATCTTTTTAATTCATTAAAGTTTCAGGAAATCAGCCTAGTACCTCCAGAATAGAATTTATTGTAAATAGGGCCTTCCTGGTGGCACAGAGAATTAAGTCACAGCACTATGAATCTATCCACAACCACTGCAGCATGAGTTTGCTCCCCCACCAGGGAGCTGACCTACAGGCTGCCCACACCTCTGGCCTAGATCCCAGTTTTTGTATGCATAAATAAATCTTTAAAAAAATTATTGTAAATAATTAGGCCCAAAACACATGTTCCTTTTTCATTCCTAACAGAATAAGCTACATGTTTAGTTACCACTATGTATGAACAAAAACTTATCAGTCCATTCAGCTCAAAGTGAATTTTATGATGCAGATTCATGTAGGACTTCTGATTTTTCACTTAATGCATTGAAAAGTTGGAAGGCTATGAAAACAAATCCTGGAATCTGCCATGAAGCATTCTATTCCTGTTTGCTTTCCGAGTAAGTGGTTTTGAGGACTGATGATCCTTAACTTTTTAATGTTGTTTTTAAGCTGTAATACTTTGGTCCTAAGTTTAAAATTCTACTTGTTTCTATCATCTATTTTAATTTTATTCAGGTAACATTGGTTTATAACACTGCATGTGATTCCAAGGTATATAGGATCCTGCTTCTTCAGCTGTATGTCACACACTACACACATCACCAGTGCCCCCAGAGTCCCCTACTGTAGTCCATTGGGCTTCATCTTCACCTTGCTCTCCCCTTTTATATCTTTAATTCTACAGATTTCTAGGTTTGATTGACTCTGTTATACATTTAAGTGTTATACAAATAAGCCTTACCATTAAATACTTATCGTATATTTTATATATGTATAAACACTTATAAGTAAAATTATTCAATATTTGTCTTTTTCCTTCTGACTTATTTAGCTTAATAATATCATCTCCAGTTTCATCCATATTATAAAAATGGCAAGAGTTCATCCTTTTTTATCTTTGATTAGTATCCTTTTTATTTTTTTTTTAAACTGACTTGCTATTTTCTAAACTCAGGCCTTTCCACATTTGTGACCTGTATTTAACCATTAGTGGTTAAGAATAGGCATTGTGCAAATGCTTCTAACCTTAGCCAATTTGAGACGTCTCTTGTAGTGTGTCTATCTGGATGAAAATGCAGATAACAATGGTTCCTCTGATTCGGATAGGACTGTTATGAGTATAGAATGAAATGATCCTTGTAAAATCATAAAACCAAACCTAATAATATAAATACTCAATAAATACTTTCTGTTACTGAGAGCACTTACTGCTACCAGAACCTTTATTTATTATTTTTGTGAAAAGCAGTAGGAGTTTTTTGGGGTAAAGGTGCTGTGCTAAAACTCATTTGATAATTAGAAAAGGTGGTAAATAAATAAAACTTTCTGGCATTTTTATAAATTCAGACTTTGAAGGTGGGTATCAGGAATTCAAATCTGAGCAAGAAACTTTCATTCTAATGAGCTAAATGGATGTGTAAACAGTTATAAAAATGCTAGAAAAGGACATATAATAGAATTCCTATTGGACAGATGGGAATTCAGAACTTTGCTCAAAATAGTTGATAAAAGATGCCACTGAATAACTCATATTTGAACTGGGTCTAAACAAAGTAGGGATTTTCAGGTCTCCCTGGTGGCGCAGGGGTTAAAGTCTCGGGTTGTCAAGCTGTCCACAGCCTCTGCAGCATGAGTTCAATCCCTAGCCAGGGAGCTGACCCACGAAGCATAGCAGACCTCTCCAATCTCCCCCTGCTCCCCTCAGCAGTTTATTTTTCAGTCAGTTTGCCTGTTCTGCTTCCCACTCTGTCTCTGGTGAATCCTCTCACACACATACCCTGCATCTCTGGCCTACACCCCAATTCTTATATGAATAAATAAATAAATAAATCTTTTTTTAAAAACGAAAGAAAGTAGGAATTTGTTGGAGAAAGTAATGAGATCAAAACAAAGCGAAGAGTTCCCATAGAAGCAGAGAGCAGCTGAATGGGGAGGTATGTGAAGAAGAAAGTGGTGAGGGTAAGGTTGGTGCCATGTTAAAAGGGCCTTCTCTGCCATACAGTGACCTCATTGAAAACATCTAACATCTAGAGTTTTATGATCTTCTTTAGGTTTCATTAAAATAATTTTTGGAACAGCAATATGGTTTTATACAAAGGAGTTGATCAGTTAGGAGAATATGGCCCCAGGTTGATAGAAGTCTAAGGGAATGAAGTGTAGGGTTTTTTTTGTTTGTTTTTTTAGATAAGAAACCAGTGAGATTTGGAGCATAGTAAGCATGGCCAGCCAAGGGTAAGGAGCCCTTCAGGCCCTAGCTTTGGTGTCCAGGGTGGACACCAAATGACTTTTTTTCATTCTACCCTTTTGTGTATTTCAGAGAAGTGAGATGGGAACTTTTTGCTCTTTTGAGCAAAGACAATGATAGAATAATGTTATTAGAAATGGTTAATAGTGGTTTTTAATCACAATACATGTTTCTTTGTATTCTTACCTAAGAAAGTTGACAAAGTAAATGCAAGTTTTAATAGGTTATCTCTATTTAAGTCTTGTTTTTATGCAACATAACCCTCCCCCTACCTCACTCTTTTTTGGTACCAAAAATTTTGGTAGAGATCAGGAAACAGGCAGTGAATTAAAAAATCTAACACAATTCAAAATCTTGCCCCAGATTTATGAAAATATATTCCTTTAAGGAGGGGGCACTTGATAAATTACACTAGGTTTCTAAGATAACCATGTATTAACAGTAATGAATTATTTTAGAAATGTAGTTCTTTAGCTGGAATATTCATTAAACAAGGTCTAAAACTCTTCTTTGAGAGTATAATATGAATGTATGTATGTCTGCATGTTACATATACATACATGTGTGATAGAAAAATAGAGAAGGGAGGCAGGAAAGCAGGAGGAGGGGAAAGGAGAAATTGTATATTTTGTATAATTTATCTTGGTCAGCTTCATTCCAAGATGATTAAAGAAGTCTTAGTAACATTTGCTTGTTTAGTAACCACATATGAGTCTTTGCTCCAGAGGGAAATCTGGTTATGAAAACAGTATGAATCAGATGATCTCACCCTGAATACTGCATAATATCTTCCAGATCCAAATTATCTCCAGATCAACTCAACTATGTTTGAAATACCAGATGTTCCCTACTTCTTTCTTTTTCTTTTAAGTATCTGATATCCAGTACCCTTTTCCTGGGTCATAGAGGTCATCTGAAATGTCACCAATCTACCTGGTTGCCTAAAATTGTGAATACAGAGAAACTGATTTTTTACTCTAAGATAAGCAGGAGATGAGGGACCCTTTCGAGGCATAGCAAATGGCTCATTAAGGATATTTTAAAAGTATGACTAGTGTTTCATGATATATTAGTCAATCTTTTTTTTTTTTTTTTCTAAAGAACTTCAGTTTCCATGGCTGTTGAGGAAAAGAGAAGAACCCTAACCAGAAGGTGTGGTCTGTGCTGAGGGTATAGAGAAGCAAGGAGAAAGTACAGTGACAAGAATTCTGGGTCCTGGACTTCAGAAAATCCTGAACACAATGTGAAGGAGGGAGAGAAGTTGGTTGAGCCCTTAGTGTAGATGGGGATCGCAGATCTTTGAACTGAAACTACTAAGAGTGGAGAATCCCAGCTCCTGTGGTTTCTGCCCCAAAAAGTTCTGAAAATAGGCCTTGAGAAACTTAAGTTGGCAGCTCTAGCTCCGAAACTCATTTTTACTATAGGGTAAAATTACTACATTTTCCTTCATCTGATATATATTGATCTTGTAAAAGGAAGAATAAAAGATGCCTAGATGCCTAACCTGAGGTAGAAAGGGAAGCAGAAGAAATTTGCCTCTTACCAGTAAGAGATATGTATGCCTCTCTGCAGTTCTGTGCATTTAAATTGAATTTATGAGGATTAGATTAGAATGAACTCTAGATTATAATTCAGTCTGGAACTATGCACATATACTAAAAGGAAACACTAGCCTGTGAACCACCTATCTTTGCAGTTTGAGTGGTTCTGCTTTTTTATCCTAATAGAAGTTGATAAAGAAGATAAGATAGTGGAAGTAGTTCCCACCTAGTAATGTAGCATAAGTTAGATTTTCATTGCTTAAACTGAGGTTTAAGTTTTATTGCTGTACATTTATATAAGAAAAGTAATTTCTCTTAATGAAATGATTCTAGGAAAATAAATTTATTGTCATTCTGAAACTATCTCCAATTGCTTTAACTGCTAACGGTGGTTTTGAAAATGAGGTGCCTTTGTTAGCATCTTTATTTTTAATTAAATCCACTTCTTTTAGTTTATACAGGAGAGTATATCATTGTCATGATCTCACTGCTCTCTCATTTACTTGTTGACTCTTTGTGATACTTTCAAAATTTCCTCAACCTTCTTTCTGGATTGGGGAAGAAAGCATGTGTTTGGAACAGCGGAAAAGAATACTTTCTTCAGGTAGTCACAGACTGTTTTGGAAGGAGCCTAATGGAGATTAACTTGGGTTCACAGGTGAATTGGTGGTGGGACTTTTACTGGGAGTACACAATGAAGTAAAAAATATAAATTTTAAAAAATGTGAAATGTAAATAAAAAAGTTGGCTCTCCAGTCAGGCCTGTGTGGAGTGTAAAGAGCTCTGGAGGGATGCTATCTACATAAGCTTTCCCCAGGGCAGGCTGCAAAAGCCATTTTTCCAAATTACTGCTTTACTCAGAGTTAGTATCCTGCTTTTCCTCAAGGGTCCACTCTCTGAGGTTTGACACCAAAGCCAAGAGGTGGTGTTGCCCCCCTCAACACTGCCTGCATAGGTGCTCTCTAACCCTTTCCTCCTAACCAGTCTCATCCTTTCTCTGGAATGTCTTCTATATTAAACACCAAAGGGATAGTCTGAGCAGGAGATTTCGTCCTCCCTTCCTTCCTTGAAAAAAGAAAATGAAAAGGGGTGTGTGTGTCTGTGTGTGTGTGATTCTAGTCTGCCTGCTACATGGTTGGCCTTGTCACTTTTTAGGTGCTCTAAGATATTCTTGGTTCTCAACATGCCCTCTCCTGCCATTGCCTGTGGTATTCCTTGTCCTGAATGTAGTTCTTCCTCCTTTTTGCAGTGTTAGATGCTGCTCGTCCTTTTGCTCTCCTCTCAAGCATTGCTGTTCAAAAGAGCTTCCTCAACCTCCCTGACAGATTCAAATCTTCTCTTTATTAAGCTCTCCAAAACTCACCTACTTTTAGAGGTGCTACAGGAGGCTTTAAGGGTATGCAGTCCTTTTCCTTGAAACAGAAATAATCCAGGGAATTTCTGTGGAAATTCTACAGATGTCTTGGCCCTCCAGCACTGTGGAGCACTATTTAGATCCTGGTTCAGTCTTTCACTAAATCAGTCTCTCTAAATTTCTCTCTCTCTCTCTCTCTCTCTCTCTCTCTGATGTAACCATCAGTGATAAAAAATTTGATTTCTTAGAAAACAAATATGACCTACAGTGTTAAATAAAGTTTGTCATTTTGAAGACTGGTAATGGAGACATGGCAAAGGTGATGACAATTAGTGCTGGACAGATTTTTATCACCATTAGACAGTATGCTGGACAGTATGACTTTAAAAATAATTAGCTATGTAGACTAACTGGTTTTGAATATGCCCTTAGTTATGGTAAGAGCATGTGGTAATTTATTCTGGAAAAAAGGAAGGGCTTCATTTAGTTAGTTTCAATTATGGAGAGACATGCATAGTGACAAGTTTTTGGTAAAGGTTACAAAAGGGTGTCATTGAAAGAAGTCTATAATTTGTCTGCCTTAAACTCTTACTCCAGATACTAGCTGGGAATGAATTTAGCACCAGTCATTAATGTGATGTTTAAAATACAGAAAATGTAGTCACCTATGATTTGCAAGTGTGTTGATGCAAAGCCAAGTGATCTTTTTTATTTTCATATGAATAGTTGGGTAAAAGAGCTTAGATTGCTTTCTTATGTCCTCCCCTTCTGCTCATTAGGTCATCTCTCAGCAAGTTCCCAAGGATTATTATTTAAAAAGGTTTGCTATAATAAAGGCAATAGTACAGCCTCCTACCTGCACCTTACACATAATAGCAAAGGCCTCAGAGTCAGACAGACTGAGATTCAGATCTATTCTACCATTTATTAGTGCTTGGATGTTAAGCAAGTTCCATAACCTCTCTGAAGTGTACTTTTCATCTCTAAAATGCCCATTTATAGCATTTCCTAAGGTTCTCTTAAGATTACAGTTAGATGAGTGTTAACTTCTATTCCTGGCATTCAGTAAATGTTTGATGTTGCTATTATTATTTAGTATACTGTGAAATGATATAATTTAAATCATAATTCTTAAAACCTTTCACACATTTTTTTTTGTTTGCTGAAAAACATGTCTTTTGGGGTCAGGATTATTTTCTAAGCTCTAACTCATGGATTGTGCCTTGTAACTGTTGTATGTGAGAATGTTGTGGCCAAAGAGACTCATGGCTTTTTGCATCTTGAAATATCTACACTGTATGATAGAGTTGTATTCTGATGCTTTTCCGGGGGGGGGGGGGGGGGGGGGAGCCAGTAGGAATACAAAGTATGTTATGTATGTGCTTGAAGTCACCATATACATACATTGTGTCATCATTGACTAAACAATGTGATACTCATAGAAGATTTGTTTGAAAGTTATATCAACAGGAAAGAATGTTAAGTGGAATTAGAAGTGCAATTTATTGAATTTTTGAGGTTTTAAACAAATATAATAATAGAGGCATCTTGCTTTTTCTTTAACAGATGGGTTTAGGTCATGAGCAAGGATTTGGAGCCCCCTGTTTAAAATGTAAAGAAAAATGTGAAGGATTTGAACTACACTTCTGGAGGTAATGTTTTAAAAATTGTAGTCATGTTAGAAATTTCTACTCTTCAGCAGTGGTTCCTCAGACATTGGAAATGTCTTACAAGTTCTCTGGCAAGGCTGCTAAGTTGTAAATATGTTATATTTTTTTCTAAGCAGTAATTCCTGGCATTAAACCTGACAGAGCTAACTGGACCATAGTAACTATTTTTAGGACTGCTTGATGTAGTTGATGTGTTCTTCAGGTTTACTCTGAGTCTTGAGTACTCAATTTGTCTCCTCTCTGTTAAGTAAGCAAGTAAGTTTGTGGTAATCTTCTAGGGCTGCTTATTAATTATTATTCTTAAAAATTGGTAACTGCATCTTGTTTGTATAGTTGTAATAAACAATACACATGAAAAGTGAAATACATATTCATGTCCTAGTTGTTAGGAAAGGGACCTGAATTTAGGTCTCTTCAAAAATTTCCAGCTATAAATTTACTACTGAAGAACTTTGAAGTACTTGAATTTAAATTGCTATTATTATTGCTATTATTAATGCCACTGTCTTGGTTTGACTTGAGTACCTATATGATAACAAATGTTAGTGGATGAAGATTGTGAATTTTGTATGTATCTTTTTTGCATGTTTTTAAGCAATACTGTTTATAATATATTACTGAAATTGCTAGGTTAAGACTTTTTATGAATAACAAATGTTATTAGTGGCTCTCAAGACAACAGTGGTTGTTCATAATAGCATGCTGATTATAAAACTAAATTTGATCAACTATGCAATACGAAGACAGCAGCTATTTGGTTAGAATAAATCTCATATGAGAACCACTTCTGTCCTGTTCTGTTTCCATAGAAAATGTCCTAGAATAAAAAATTACATTAGTAAATTGGGGCTATGTATGGTCTAAATTAAAGGAGAATGTAAACAATTAAAATGGGTTATTAGGTTCTTTTGAAAGGTAGTTTACTTAGTAAGTTCTGGAAAACAAAAACAGGTAATTTAAATAGTGGCGGCAACAGAAACCTCAGCCTACCCAGACATGAATAGTACATTATTTGTGGGCAGTCAAATTTTTTCAGGGAGTTTTTAAATTATAAGATATTAATAGCTCATATTTTACTACATTTCCAAGAAACTTGGAATTAGGCAACTTCCTGTCACATTTTAGAAAGGTAAAGTCACTAGGCACAACACTGTTTTCATGAATTAGAATATTTCAGCTCCAAATTGTGTGTGCTGTCTAGTGTGCTCAGTGTGCTTTGTAGAGAACTACACTGCCCTCTGCTGGGCATGGCTTTTACTTTACAATCTTAAGAGACTAATTTGACTAAACTCTGAGACTTTTTAAAGCTCATTCTTAAGCAATAACATCTTTTCTCTAAAGCAGAAAGTTAGTTTATCATAATTCTTGTTTGATATATATTATTTCTATATTGTAGATAATTTCTTTGCAATCTGATATTTTGAGATAAAATTATGTCAGAAGAGAGCAGCTCTGTGGAACATGAAAATCACTTGTTTTTTACTTTAATTTTCCTACACAGTTATTTCCTTACTTGGGTATAGTCTAAAAATTTATTAAAAGTTGTGGAAAACTAAGGTTTTGGGACAGTTTTTAATCTTGGGTTTATCCAATCCCCAGATGGTATTCCTTAGTAGTTCTGTCTTCTTTCTGGCATGAGCCCAGAGGTTTTTCTCTCTCGGAACACTTGATATAGTTATCCTCTTTTTTTAAACCTCAATTAGAAAACTTGAGACAGATGAGCCAGTTTCCAGTACAGTTTGACGTGAAATATTCTGGGCTGGCTGTCCTGAGTGCAATAAAGACTCCAGTTCTGTCAGAACAGCTGTGATTGAAATGAACACGGGATCCCAAGACTGTCCACTCAGCTGTTTTTTCCTCCATGTGCTTGGTGTTCCTCTACTTACACAGGGCTTCATGGCCCACATTGTGAAAAAAGAGCTAAATTATTCACCACCTTTTACCAGTCTGGTCTTCCCTGTAACCACAGGAATGGTCTTTTGAAAAATGGATACAATTATGTAATTTCTGACAGTTTGAGAACCTTCACTGCTTTCCTGCTAAACTTGATCTTTTTGGAAAAATCTTGACCTTTAATGTTAAACATCATCTTCCAGCCTCAGCTTGCTTTTCCTGCCTAATTTCCTATCTTCCTTCCAAGTTTCTTGTGCTCCAACTACCTTGACACATGCTGCTCCTTGAAATTTCTTTGCTTAGTTTATAATGCCATCTTTCACTGCTTCCACATAACTACCAACTGAATTTAAGGATTGAATTTCCTGCTTCACACCTTGTACACTGCAGGAAGTTAGGAAATACATACTCAGACTTCACCCACTTCATCACTTGGATCTCTCATTCCCTAGGGAACAAGATAGATAACCCAATAACCCACTGCTGTAATCCTGTGGGATCAGCCTCCTGGGCCCAGTACGAGGCACTGAATGTGTAGAATGGAAGAGGTCTAGCAGGCGTGACTGCCTGTTCAAGATGTGACACAATAGGTGGAACTTGTAACTTAGCTAGCCAAAATATTTGTTTGAACCTGGGAGTTAATATATTTCCTATGTCACAACCAATAAATACCTGTTATGATTTTCCATTGCTACATAACAAATTACTACAAATTTAGCAGGTTAACACAGCACCTATCAATTGACTCAGCATACCCTTAGTCTTTAGGTTAGAAGTCTGGGTAGGTTTAGCTGGATTTATGTTCAGGATCTCAAAAATTTGAAATCCAGGTTTAGTCAGACTGGCTGTAATCTGTAAACTAGGGAAGAATTTACTTCCAGGCACATTCCTAGAAATCATTTCTTTGCGGTTGTAGGCCTGTTTCCTTGCTGCTGTCAGCTTCTAGAAGCTACTCATATTCCTTGGCATGTGGCCACCCCCATTTTCAAAGCCACTCACTGCTTTGAATCCATTTTGTACCTTAAATACCTATGACTTGTACTTGTAAACCCAAAGAAAACCCATTCCTTTTTAAGTACTCATGTGATTAGATTAGGCACACCTGAATAATTACCCTTTTGCCATATAATAGCATAGTTATAGTAGTGACACCAGAGGGTAAAGGTCATTGGGACCATCTTAAGATTTTGCTTATATAAAGAATATGTATTTAATTGTACCTAATTCTTACAATACCCTTTGAGATAAATGGTGGTAGTCCCATTTTATCTATGAAAACTCAGAGATATAGGAAAAATATATATAGGCACAGATTAGAGATAGAGCTTAAATTTGAACCCCAAAGTTGCCAATCTTTTCCTTTCTACAGGGCAATACAGAAACTTGAACCCATGTTTATATTCATGACAATGAACCTTGGATCATACCAGGGTGTCTTCTCTTAAGCGTAGTGCTTTTATGACAGATGCCTATGGAAATGTGTCCTCTAAATATGAGCTTTCCCTTTCCTCATTATGCCAACATCTACAAGACAGAAGAAAATAAAAGGTTGAGGATTCCTGATGCTTCCCACATAAAAGCTACTGCTTTCTGGGCACACTTTCAAGTAATATTGAGAGAGTAAATATTAGTAAATGAAATACAGGACAGCCAAGATTTTAAAGGAGTTTATAGCTAATTATTTCATAATGACAGTATGGTAATATTGTTGGAACTATAGATCAATTATATAAATAATTGAGTTATCCTTTTGTTTTAGCTTTGATAAATCCTCCTAATAAAACTATCACATTTTATAAGAAAAGTACTACTTAAAAATATAGTATATATCTGTTCAGAGAATTTCTGATTGGTTTAAAGCTATCCAAAAACTAAAACCTTCCTGCTATAAATGGATTAATGCTTGTATTGAATTTTGTAACAGAGACCCACAGTTAAATCCATGTATCTATAGCCCTGTTTAAAAAAGGCAGCTTCCCAAGTCTTTTAAGTGATGGTTTTGCATAAAGAGGTGCTGGGAGATTGCCTTTAAACACTGTTTATGCTGGCAGCTTGTCAGAGCACTCCAGTGGCTACTACTTGTGTTGGAAAGATAATTTTTACAAATTATACAAGTAGTATTTCTCTCTGTCTCTCTTTTGGGAGATAAGGAATAGCTTCTAATTGTTTGTGGCTTGAAACTGTAACTGTTTTAGGTATAGCAAATTTTGATACCCTTTTGGATTTAATGCAAAAATTTTGAAGTTATTCATTATACAGTTTTGATTTTCATGCATAAATATCTTTTTGGTTGTAGGTGTTAATTGTGCTAAACTTTTTTGTACAAAGAACTTTTAGTGCAGAGAACTCTATTACCCCCATACCTTGAAGTTTCTAGTCTTTAAAACCTTTTTAAAAATACATCTTTCAAAAAAATTTCATCAAAAAATATTTTAAACTAAATTCTGAATCTCCTTCCCCTTCTTGTCCCCCCCTCAAAAGAAACTTTTATTAACATGTCATGGAGAGTTTGGGGAGAAATGTTCTGTTGGATAGTTTAGAAGATTTAAAGATTTGGCAGTTGGGCTGAGTATGGAAATTGGTGTGTGTGTATGTGTCTAGAAAAATTGCCATCAAATTTGAGTAGTTCAAATGAACTTAATAAAGCATTCAAGTCTATATATATCATCAAAAGCTATTTATGGGTCATCAGAAGAAAGGTATTATACATACCTTACTATGATCATATATGCCTTGTTTTTATTTTGGATTGGCATAGAACAAATTTTTAAATCCTTCACTTTCTTAGGAAGGCTAGAATCTGGGTTATTTTAGACTGAAATTAAATTGGTAATAAATGCCCCTCTTATTCATGTCTTCTCTTGGGTAATGAAAACAGTGTTGAATTTTTCTACCCCAATTCCTCAACAAAAATTTTCTTTTTAATAAGTTTATCGTATATCTTCCAATGATTGTTGGGCTGTCGGCACCTTGCTGTGGTGGATGTCGTGTGTTAACATGTGTCTGAAGAAGTGGGATCCTATATACTGTGCTTTCAAACAGTATTACCTTATTTAAAAAAAGTAAAATAAAAATTTCTAAAAATAAAAATTTCCAATTTTAAATGGGAGATTTAAATATAAAATACCATGTACTAAAACCCCAGAAGAGGCTTTAAGGCACATTTTTAAAACTAGATAGATAGTAAGTAGCACAGATTTTCATTAACAGATAGCTAGCTCTTGGCACCTGGCCTGGATTTTATAGTTTTCATTTTTGCATGGTGGTTTATAATTGCCACTTTTAATTGTAGAAATGGAACACCAATGTAAGGAGCTCTTCACATCTGCAAGGGATGTGGTCATTTCAGCTGTTTCAGTGATAACAGCTCTGGTTGAGTGAGAACCATACTTTTTGAGTCACATCCAGCCAAGTACAGTTAACTGTTAGAGCAGATAAGCCTTACAATGTATGTTGGTTATTTTTAACACAATAATAAATTAATCATGGGTTCTTCCTATTTAGAAAACTAATAATTGGGCATACTACTTCATTTTCTCACATCACTGCTGCCAGTGTTGTATTGTTTTAAGCTGATATTACTTGCTTGCTAAAAAAAAGCATTTTGGTGAGTGAACGAGTGGGCAGGAAAAACAGAATTCATCTGAATGTGAGACTTCCAAGAATAGCCAAAACAAGAAAAACCATAGAGATAGCTCATGTATTATTGGATAATAGACTTTTTTATATTTAACAATTTTGCAGTAAACATAATTTTGCAATCATGCCACACTTGTCATAGTTCATGTTTTAGAAAGCATTTACTTTCTTACTTACTATTTGCCTTTCCAATTCTAAAATCTAACTCTTATTTTCTAGTGTACATGCTGTATTGGATAATAAGCAATCCCAAAGAAAGTCCATTGTTACCACATCTGCTTGTAATGTTATTACTTCTTTAGTCAGTCACTTTGCTAATTATTAACATACATGTCTTAGTTAACACCATTTTAGGATCTAGTTATTGATATTAAGATCTCAATTCCCACTTCACCTCTTTCCCCCTCAAGAAGGTATGATTTCAAACTGGATACAAAACCAGTGTGGGGTGTGTTTTTTGGTAATTAAATTGCTTTGTTTTTGCTAGCTGAAGAACAAGATTGGAGAACACACTGTAGTGGTACATTATGCTCCATCCCACTAGATGGGAGTATGAGGTAACTAGATATGCAAGAGTCTTTTATAGCTGAGCTGCAATATGCAAACTCTTCAGCAGATTCTTACCAAATATAGATTTCTGACCAGTGTGGGATGGGGAAAAGTTGCCTCCCCAGTGCTCCTATCTCTCTCTCTCTCTCTTTTTAGAATTGTTCATGTCAGATATATTTTCAGTTTGCATACCTTACCTTAAAAAATTTCAGAACACAAAATCTATATTTTGTAATTCGTTATTTCACAAAGAAACTCGCCTTAGAGTTTTAGTTGTTTTCCACACTTTCTGATGTACAGAAATTCAATGATTCATATTGAATTTAAATCCAGAAACCTTATTTAACTCTTAATGATGCTAATATATTGCATTTTTATTTTATTAGTCATAGCACCTGTGGATAACAATTTAGTTCCTTCTCTAATGAATCCTTTTAACTTCTGTTTCTTTGATTTTTTTTTTACTGCTCTGTTTTGTACTCATAGGACAATATGAATGAAGTGGTGATATCAAGGTTGTTTTCTTGCTTCAGATGCTAAAATGAATGCACTAAGTATGATGTATAAAAATACTTGTGGATTTTTATTTCCCTTTCATTTCCTATCTATAGCTGAAATTATTAACCAAATATAATCAGAAGAGGTATTAAAAAGTATTGCATGCTTTTTCTGTATCTAATGAGAAGCAAACATTTAATTTGTTAATTTCTGTTATATTTATTTTTCTCCTTTACACATTTGGCTTATTCTGTATTTTTCCTAACTTCCTGAATTGAACACTTAGCTTATTTTTACTTTTTCTTTCTAGTGTGAGCATTTAAGCTCCGAATCTTCTCCTAAGTATTCTTTTAGTTAAGTTCCATGAACTAATAGTTTGTTTTTCCCTAAAATGTTTTTGTTTTATTTTGTCATTGTTTCTTTTATTTTGCTTTTTAAAGAAACATTTTTAGTTGCTTTTTTGCTACTGACTTGTAACGTAATTGTGTTCTATTCAGATAATGTTGGTGATGATCATTACTTGGGCATTTCTTGAGACTTGCATTATGGCATAGTATGTATTTTTTTTTTTTGAAGTGTTTCAACTGCTTCGAAAAGAAAAATGTGTATTCTTTAGCCTTTGGGTGTGATATTTCTTGTGTGTCTGTTAGACCAAACTTGTTAACTGTATTATTTAAATCTATTTCTAATTCTTTTGTAAATTTCATGGTTATGATGGGTTTATTGATATATTTCAAATTTTTCTATTATTTTTGCTTATATATGTTGAAGTTAAGCTATTAGACTACATTAAGTTTACTGTTACATCATAGTGTTTTTTAAACTTAGTGTTTTTTAAGCTGTGACACTAATATTAAGAAAGAAACATTCAGGCCTCACTTGTGTGATATTAATAAAGATGTCTAACTTATATTTTGCTGGAATTGGCCTGGTTTATCTTTTTTGGATCCTATATTTTCATAATTTGTATACCCTTACATTTTAAGTATCTATTGTAAATTGCATATAGTTTACTTTTGTTGTATTTTTTATTTGAAAACCTCTGACTTTTAATTGGAGAATGAGTCCATTTATTGCTATGTTTGTATTAGATCAGTCATCTCAATTTGTGCTTTCTGAATGTCCTAACTTCCTTTTTTTTTTGCCTTTTCACTACTTTCTCTTTGACTAATCAAATTTTTGTATTTTATTTTTCATTTTAGTAATCTAGAAATTCTCAATAGCATGTCTTTCTCTGGTTATCTAGATCTTTTAACCTGCATACTTAGCAATCTCTAATGTAATCTATATCTTTAATATTTCCCTGAATGATGTAAGGATGATAGAATGACTTTTTAATGTATCAGATTTTCCCTTTTGAGTGATATGCCATCAGTACCCTGTATTTTCACTTGATCCTGTGTTTTTTAAAATAGTTTATTGATGCAAGTATATAAGAAATTAAAAGTCTACTGCATTCTTAAGGTGCTAAGAGGACATTTATAACAGTTTCAGTATAAGTTCCAGGAATCAGACAAGCTGAGTGGGTACATATCATCACTGCACCCCTTGACAAGCGGGGAAACCCTAAACTAAACATTGGCTTACATTTTTAATAACACAAAGTCTAGTTCTCTTTGCCTCCGTCATCTTTCCAAGGTACTGTCTGTGCTAAACTCCTTCCTGGATCCTTACTTTTCCCATAGTAGGTGAAAGTTATCTGTTCACCTCATTTATGTATGTATCATTCCTTTACTTCAGAATTCAGGCTACAGTAAACTAGACAAGTGTTTCCTGCAGTTACTTGATACCCTTAGCCTATTGCATAAGGCATTTCAAACTCACCAGTGGTTTAGTTTCAGAAACTTCTCATTAACCTTTTACCCTCATAGCTGTAACTCTTTTCTATTTACTCTCTGTTCTTCATTTTTGCATTTACTATCTGAATAAACTGCATTCCTTCTGCTGAATTACTCATCCCAAAAACCTGGTTTCATTTATTTGACACACTGGATCTTCCCATCACCCTCACTATGCACCACAGAGTTTTGTAAGTTTTACATTCCAAGAGATAGTAAATCTTTAGTACAAACTACAACACATCTTATATGGATCATGATAACAATCATCCAGGATGTAAATTCCATTTTTAAAATAGCCAAAGTTTCTGACACTTAGGACCATGCAAACTGGATGCACCATTGACTCGTTATGTGAACAGGTCTCCCTATTTCCAGTTGTGTTTACCCCTAATCTTTTGTCACATGGGAGGTATTACAACATTTGAAAAAATAGATATGACCATGTTATTCCATAACCTGAAAGACTTCAGTATCTTCTGATTGCTCTTATATTGAAGGAAAAATATCTTAATAACCTATAAATTCCTAAATGATCTCATGCCTGCCTCTGACCCTGTCACTGCCACATTTACTTATCTCACTAGTCATACCAGACTTCTCTGATCATAGGATAAAGGGAGCAATCTCTTTCCTAAGAAACACCACAAATACTTGTTCTATCCAAAATTTTGGTTAAAGTCTACTTCTTTCTTTCACTCTTCCTAAGTATACACACATACCAATTTATGCTTATGTTCTGTGTATCCTGCCAATAGAAATGTCTCTTTCTTATGTGGTAATATTTTTATGGAGCTTTTTCCTTATCATTTCCAAGACACAATTTTACCTTAGTATCCTATGCTTTTCTTCCTGTCTCAAATGCAAAGTGTGTGTGTGTGTGTGTGTGTGTGTGTGTGTGTGTGTTTAATATCTGTTTTCTCACTAGGACATAGTGGTAAAAAAAAATCTGTCTCTTTACTAGGATATAATGGCCTACTTTTTTATAACATTATCCTTGTATCTAGTACATGGTTTGGCACAATGGCATTTATATGGATGTATGCATGAGTGAATGAATATATGCTTGAACAGATTGGGAAAGCGGGTGGTGTTCTTCAACTGTGAGTAACACTGGGCAGAGACTATAATTTGTCTTTTGCCACATAACAGAGCACCTGGTAGGTGGTCACTGTTGGATGAACTTAAAGGAAGGAAAAGAGAAGGGAGAAAGAAAAAAATAGGAAAGAAATTGGAAAGAGAAGAAAGAATCAAGTGACAGTGGTTCAGCCTAAACTTAGGAGTCTAGTTCTTGATCATAAAAAAACCTTACAACTTCCTTACTTTTTGTTTTTTAAAAAATTGGATAATGGCTTTGAAATGTCTTCATGCAATAAAATGTAAAACCTCTTGCTGTGATAAGTTTTGGTGGTAGTGGTGATGAATGGTGTGTCTGTTCATTTTGATAAAAAATGAGAAAAAATAGGTGGGCTTATGTCTGACCCCTTGTGCATGATTTTTTAATCAAAACTTTTCAAAATCTCTAAAGCAAATGTACAGTTTTATCTTTTTGTTAAATTTATGAATAGCTAGTTAGTGTACCCCCCACATATACTTAAAGGACTTGCTATTGATACCTTTATATGGAATATGTGTGAAAGTATTTTCTAAATTATAAATGTATTAGCATAATTAATTTTTAATGATGAGGTATAATTAATCATTGCTTACTAATTTCAAAATTTTAGAAAAATATGCCGTAACTGCAAATGCGGCCAAGAAGAACATGATGTCCTCTTGAGCAATGAAGAGGATCGAAAAGTGGGGAAACTTTTTGAAGACACCAAGTATACCACCTTGATTGCAAAGCTAAAATCAGATGGAATTCCCATGTATAAACGTAATGTTATGATATTGACCAACCCAGTTGCTGCCAAGAAGAATGTCTCCATCAACACAGTCACCTATGAATGGGCTCCTCCTGTCCAGAATCAGGCATTGGTAAATAATAAGTGAGATGGGGGAACAATATTAAAGTTTCTGGATTATTTATTTAGAGGAATTCCTTTAGTGAATTTATTAACATTGGGTCTGCAATTTTTCTGGGATTTCAGCTACTTTGACTTTCAACTCCTATTAAAGATTTTTGAAAGTAAGTTTAGATTCCTCGTGGAATTTTTCTGTTACCTTGATATGTTAACCATTTAAGGTATAATTCTTAGTAATTAGATGCAAAGCAAATGTTTTGTATAAATCTAGTAACTCTTCTAGCCTTCACAAGATTTCTCTTAAGATGATAAAGGATATCTACAAAATATAATTTGTCATTTTATAGAACTGAAAAAATGATCAGTACTATTACTTCTTTTACTATGTAAGGTGAAAAATTACAATTTTATATCAAGCTCCTTATATTATAACAACTAGCTGAGATATTGAACATCTTTTAAGGTTGGTTAAATCACTAAAGAGAATCTGTAATGATTGTCATGATAAAAATGCTGCCAATCCATTCTCAGGCTGCCTAAAAATGTGTGTTTTCCTGCAACTGTACATTTGTATATTTAGTACAAGTAAGCATTAGTAACCCAAATCTATTTACAAACTGAAAAAAAAAGTTTTGATTTCATGGTGAAAAATGTGTTTCTTTTCATAAAACTACTTACATAATATTTTGTAAGATCTCAAGCTATTTATATTATGAAGATTTTTACTAAAGGATAAAACTGACTTTTTTCTTTAGTCACTTGTTTTTGATATATGTTCTACAATATCACCTGTCTGATGGCCAAGGCACCTCCCAATTAACACTGGTCTCCTTGTGGCTCAGGCCAGGCAGTACATGCAGATGTTGCCCAAGGAGAAGCAGCCAGTTGCGGGCTCAGAGGGAGCACAGTACCGGAAGAAACAGCTGGCAAAGCAGCTCCCTGCACATGACCAGGACCCTTCCAAGTGCCATGAGTTGTCTCCCAAAGAGGTGAAGGAGATGGAGCAGTTTGTGAAGAAATACAAGAGCGAGGCTCTGGGTGTAGGAGATATCAAACTTCCCTGTGAGATGCATGCTCAAGGCCCCAATAAAATGTACATCCCTGGTGGGGATCGAAGCACCACAGCAGCCGTGGGAGCCATGGAGGACAAATCAACTGAACACAAAAGAACTCAGTATGTAAGTAGAATGTTTTTTTGATAGTTGTTTCTCTTTCTCTGAACTTTTCTGGAGCCATTCCTGTTTCCAAAAAGGAGCAGGTGAGGGAAATCAGTTGAATTAAAATTCAGCTGTGGCATACTTTAGAGATTGATCATGCTTGAAATCTCTGTCTAAAGCCAAGTTTTCTGATTATCTATTGCCAAGGATAATAGTGAGGTTTATGTACACATAGTAGTTGGCATTGGTATCATGCTGGATCACAACATAGTAATCTACAGTATGTTTTTAAACATCATTTTAGTGTTAATTGTTTAACTATAAATACAAATCTATGCTTATGTTAATTTAGTTTTGCTTGTGAAAATATGTCTAAAATTCAAACTTAAATTTATGTGGCTATATGGTCAATCATTTTAAAAAAAATACAAACTCTTCTAAAAAGGAAAATTCAAATCTTTTTTCATGCCTTAAAGGTAGAAGAAATTTCTGACCCAAAAAATGAACAAAAATTAAGAAGTAGACTTACTGTGATATTCCTTGTAGATCTAGTTAGTATACCAACCGGTAAGATTTGCCCTGTTTAAAAAAAAAAATTATAAGCTCAAAAGCAGTCATTTTGGGGGGAAAAAACTTAAAATTAAGGTGAAAATTCTATTAACTTTTTTCCATAAGTAACTTTAACTCAGGGAACAATGATATATATAGTAACAAGAATTAGTTTTAAACATCCTGGATAAAGCCAAGAGATTTCCATTTCACAGAAGTACTGATACCTTTTTGTCTACATGGGCAAATTCCTAATTTCTAGAAATTGTTTCTCTTGCAAATTGTTTGTCTAAATTCCCACTCAGACTGGTAATCAGTCTTGTGATGACGAGATTGTTGTGTATGGCTTCCTTTCAGTCTTGCTACTGCTGCAAATTGAGTATGAAGGAAGGTGATCCAGCTGTCTATGCTGAAAGAGCTGGCTACGATAAACTCTGGCACCCGGCTTGTTTTGTCTGCAACACTTGCCACGAACTCCTGGTGGATATGATTTATTTTTGGAAGAATGGGAAGCTATATTGTGGCAGACATTACTGTGACAGTGAGAAACCTCGATGTGCTGGCTGTGATGAGGTGTGTTCTCTGAGGGCCACTGGCAGGCAAGCTCCATTTTGTACCTCAATATGGTCCCTTTATCATTCTAACCAGACTACCCTTAGTGAGAAGGCAAAAAGAATAATTAAGCATCAGTTGTTTTATTTATAGCCAAATAATCTTTGTTGAATGAAAACATTTTATTTCATTCATTCAGTGTTGATTAACGAAAGATTTTGTAGTAATATAATAGATGGATTTGGACTAAATTAAATGAAAACCTAATTGCAACCTTTAGATTATTATCAAACTTTAAACCCAAAAGGTAGATTGATAAACTTAAAGATCAAAATCCCTTACTCTATGAAAAAATGATCTTTCATTTGTACCCCCCAAAAAATTCATCTTATTTTTTCTTCCCAGCTGATATTCAGCAATGAGTACACCCAGGCAGAAAACCAGAATTGGCATCTAAAACATTTCTGCTGTTTTGACTGTGACAACATCCTAGCTGGGGAAATATACGTAATGGTCAGTGACAAGCCCGTGTGCAAGCCCTGCTATGTGAAGAATCATGCTGTGGTAAGAAGTACTTTAGGGACGCAGTACCTCAACCTGCTTTATGACTTGAATTTGTGTGTTAAGTTAGGCATCTAACAAACAAAAAACAAAATATTACTCTTTAGTTAGAAATGTGATTCTTACCAAAGGATGTTAAACTCTGGGTGATTCAAAAACTATGCCTGCATTGCAAGCTACCTCCAGAATTCTGGCTGTGCAGTTTACACTATAGATTGTGTACTACTTGATAAATCCCCACTAAAGCAAAATTCCTTAAAGGGAGTGGAATTGAATGTTTTTCATTATACGAATTAGCTTAAGTCAAGATCCCTAAGGACTGTTCATATTCTTTAACTTTGTGTGTTTGTGGTTTCTGTTTATGTTACCAAATCATTCACTGGAGTTTTTATTTTGCTGTCTGGCGGTTGTATGGTGCCTTTCTTAAATATTCTTTGAATTTATTTAGTATAACAAAATTTTTTGTCTTTTAGTATGACAAAATTTGATATGCATGTTTAGATATTTGCATTCAAGTATCCACACATTCAAGTGTTTAATGTGAGACCATATTTTTGCTTGAATCTACCCTGTTTACAGAGAGTTGCTATTGCATTATAGCCAAGAGATCGTGATCACTTAGATGAGAAGTAAAAAAAAAAGTTGACCATATATGGTAAAGTTTGTAATCCAGGGGGTATTAAAAGGATAGATGTTTACTTCTTTATATGAAGAAAAATACATACTAATTAAAGACCACCATGAATTGTTAAGTGGAAGACAATCAGGAATAAAATGACATATTTACGTACTTCCTGGTTGTATGATACATAAAGATAAGGTAACACACTTAAATGTCAGTACAGTTTTCAGCCTTTACCCATTGTACTGTATAATCAGTATAATTACCCACTGTATAATCAGTCATTTTCTGTCAACTTTGCCTTATCAGTGTGGCAGAGCTTCAGTTACAACTACTGTATTTAGACTTTTGTCATTTGTATTACTGTGGCCTCAAATTTGGTCTCTTGACAACCATTCTTTGTCTTATTCAAATCTACCTTCCATAATGATGACAGATGATCTTTCTAAAATACACATCTGATCACTTAGTCTTCGCTTAATAGATCTGGTCCCTTTCTTGCCTGCCCAGTGCTCTGTTGTCCAATCCAGATCATACACTTCCACAACATGTAACCTGCATTTTCTAGTTCACACTGTTCACACTAATTCCTTTGTCTAATATCTTCCTATTCCTGTTTTACCTATCTATGCCAACACATTCCTCCAGACTCAGTTTAGGCCTTTTCGGAATACCTTTCCTGATTCCCTACCCTGAGTTCTACCCCTTTTTCTCTGCCCAGCTGAAAATCTGTCTCTATTCCCATGAAGTCTCTGTGTGTGCTTTCTACATGTGTGTAATTGTTAGTATTACTTATCTGTCTCCTCTACTAGACTGTAAACATCTGGAGAATAGAGTTTGCCTTTTTATTTCCATATATTTGATATCTGCACTTACAACATGTTTGAATGGCTGACTTGTATTCTAATTATCTCTCATTTACTTGGGGTCAAAATGGACCCTCTTTAAATCTGGAGAAAAGATATTTAATTACCATCTGACCTGATACATTATTTAGCCAAAAATTGCTCCTCTGAATAGTGTTGCTACAATTTCTCTATAGAAGATGGTTATTATAAGTTTTATTTTATTTTAGAGTTGTGTGACTTAGTCGCAAAGATTATGATGTGAATTTCCTGAGGGCAGATTTATTTGTCTTTGTTTTTTCTATTCAAATCTGTTGAGGCCTGGGTAGCTTTAAATTTATGAAGAATTACATATCAGTAGATTTTACCTGAGATTAGATGTCAGATTTTGGGATGAAATATTTGGTAATCAAATATTAATAAAACTAAATTTTAAGAAATCAAAAGCCCCAAACTTCAATACCATTCAATGTGTTTGTTATTTTTTGCTTAAAAATTTTTATTTAATTTATGTGTAATTGAGTAGTAATCTTTTTTTAATTTGAAATTGAAATGTCTTTTTAAAAGATTAGAAAACCACCCACAATGTTACTACATGACCGAGATAAAGTGAGTCATTATCAGAAAAAGAGAGAATCAAAATTTGAGTTTGAAATGCTATTTTACACAGACAGGATTTAAAATACCAAAAGATAGTAAGGTCTATAGAAAACTAGAAAGGACAACATTCCAAATAAAAAGTGAAACAATAAAAAATGATAAAGCCATAAAAGCAGTTACTTCCATGGTGTAGACCAAAGTAGGAGTATGTTTGTAATTCAGACACTCATTTTTCTTTTAAATTTAGGTAACACTGGTTTACAGCACTGTATGTTTTAGGAGTATATATTCATACCTCTACGAATTCATGTCATCACACCATGCCCACCACCAAAGTACCAGTAACACTCCCATAGTCCATTTGGCTCCATTCCCAGCTTTATTTCCTCACCCCTCTGGCAACCTCAATTCTGCAGTCAGAGTCTAAGAGGTACATGGGGGTACATATATTTTTTTAATTAATGTTTTTATATTATTTGAATTGATACCTAGAAGTGGAATTGCTGGATCATATGACACATCTGTTTTTAATTTTTTGAGGAACACGTATAATATTCTCTACAGAAGCTACATCAGTTTATATTTCTCCCAACAATGTACAGGGGTTTCTTTTTCTCTACACCATTGACAACACTTACCATTTCTGGTCTTTTTAAAGTAGGCCATTCTTACAGATAGGAGGTGATACTTCATTTGTGACTTTGATTTGTATTTCCCTAATAATAACTTATGTCATTTTTTTCATGTGACTGCTACCTGTATATATTCTTTGGTGAAGTGTTAGTTAAGATCTTATGCCCATTTTTTGATTGGGTGGTTTGGTTTTGAGTTGTATGAATTCTCTACATATCTTAGATATTAATCTCTTATTGGATGCGTCATGTGCAAATATTTTCTCATTTAGTCAGATGTCTTTGTTTTAGTGACAGTAAAACACTTATTTCTGTTCTATTCAAAATAATGTATTGATTATGCAAAGAGAATACACACATTCTCAGGGAAGACTGGGTAATGTGAATTATGTATGAATTATGCATATGAATAATATATGAATTATGCAACTACAGTCTATAATTAGAAGCCATGTGTCTCTAAATGTTATAGAAAATATATTGCAGGTCTAATGTCGATATCTGTAATAGGCCTCACTTCATAACCTAAATCAATTTTCCCATTAAGTAACAGCCCATATTCTGGGGTCTTTTCAAATGAGGAAACTCAAACTAACATCCAAACCACCCACCCTCATTTCTCAGTTATTCCTGACACATTAGGAGTTCAAGAATGCTGTAATCAATCACTTTCACGAAATACTGGACTATCTTGTTGGTTTCTTCACGTGATATTTAAAACAAAATCTTTAGGTAGCTACATTTATTCAAAACACATGTAAATAAGAAGGCATATGGACTATCAAGTGTCCTGAAGATCTTACTGATTCTGTTTTTACTGTTATAATAGTGAAGGTTAATCATTTTCATTCATGTTCAGAAAAGAAGAAAGCTTTGTGTTTGAGGGTGTGGATGACATATTTGCACATAATATACATCCACACTGAATGGTATATTAGTATTTTACAGTATTATACATAAATTATGAACTAGAACACGTCAGTGAACTATAAGTTATATTTTTAGTACAAACTATATTCTCAAGCACAGTATTATTGAGTTCTTCAGTATCTTCAATATTACTTTCATTTACTACTGTCTAGAAATTAGTGGTGTTAATAACCTTATGTGTCATAGGTAAGACTGGTAAAATTAAAAAGAAGTTACAGATTTCCCAGGAACCCTCTGCCCCCATACACGCTTAGGATGAATTTATATAGACACATCAAAATCACTCAAAGTTCATAATTTGTTTTAGAGTTCACTCTTATTATTATACATTGTATGGGTTTGGACAAATGTACAGAACAGAGAAATGGCATACATCTATCATAATACCATACAATATATTTTCACTACCCTAAGTCCCCTGTGCCTTGCTTATTTATCTCTTTGCCCCCAACCCTAACCACCCCCGATGTTTTTATTTTCTTATTGTCTTATTTTTACTATGATGTCATGTAATTGGAATCATACAATCTGATCCTGGCCCACATTGACTTTCTTTTACTAAATAACGTGCATTAGGTTCCTCCTTTTCTTTCCATGTCTTGAGCGCACATTTCTTTTTGTGCCATTGAAATGTGGGTCACAATTTGTTTATCCATTCATTTATTGATAATTCATTTATTATCCATTCATTTAATTGCTTCCATGCTTTGGCAATTATGAATAAAGCTTTTTAAAAAACATCCATGAGCATGTTTAAGTGTGTATATAAGTTTTTGGCTTCTTTGGGTGAATACCATAATTGCTGGATTGTATGATAAAAATACGTTTAGTTTTGTAAGAAACTGCCAATGTAGCTGTACCATTTTTTTTTCTCACCAGCAATGAATGAAAGTATCTATTGTTCCCCATCCTTACCAGCAACTGGTGTGGTAGGGAAAATATGAGCAACCATGTGCACTCTTCCACAAGACATGGCCTCGAATACCATGAGGTGATCTTACAAGCATCAAATCACCTGCTTGACCTTCACCTATTTATTTTCACATTACTTAGTCTGTATACCCCCATTAGCATTTGTTGATTAAAAGATTAACTACAAAGGGCCTCCCTGGTGGCTCAGTGGGTTAAGCAACGCACTGGGAAGCAAACCGCAGCCACTGCAGCACGAGTTTGATCCCTGCTGCCGGCTGGGGAGGAGACCCACATGGTGAGGCAGGCCTCTCCTGCTGTGCCCGCTGCTCCCCTCAGCAGTGTACTTCCAGTGATCAGCCTGTTCTGCTCCCAGCTCTCTGTGGTGAATCCTCTCACCCCCCCAACACCTCTGACTTGTACCCCAGTGCTTGTATGCATAAATAAATAAATCTTTAAAAAAAAAAAGATTAATTACAAAGTCACTTTCAGTAGAATATATTTGAGATTGTCATAGTATTTAGTTTACCATCTGAAGAAATGTACTGAATTTGTTCTAACATGAAGTTATTACTGCCATAGTTTGAACTCTTGTTCTTTTATTGTATGATTAACAGGTATGTCAAGGATGCCATAATGCCATTGATCCTGAAGTCCAAAGGGTAACCTATAACAACTTCAGCTGGCATGCATCCACAGAATGCTTTCTGTGCTCCTGCTGCAGCAAGTGCCTCATTGGACAGAAGTTCATGCCAGTAGAGGGGATGGTTTTCTGTTCAGTAGAGTGTAAGAAGATGATGTCTTAGGAGACAGCACCAAGCAATATTGAGCCATAGCTATCCAAAGTGGTCTGCATTTCTTTTGTAAAATGCAATTTGGAAAAAATAAATGGAAAAATAGAAACTGTAAAGGCAACTAGGAAATTTTGTTCAGTATCTTACTTTGCTATTTTTTTCTGATCAGTTTTTATCTCAACTTTTAAAACCTGCCTTAAGCATTTGATTTTAAAAATGGTAAAGAATTTTATCTTTCCTTAGCTTTTCAGATGTAAAATCTTTGAGTCCGAAGCCTAGTTTTAGTTAATCTTCATATCCCTATCCCACTTGGGCCAAACAGTGTGTAAAACTCTTAAAAAGTTATTGTACTGAATGGGAAGATTAGTATTTCTGGTTCTATATTCTTTTTCCCTCAAAAAATGAAAAGGAAATTAAACTTGCCCTAATGCCAAATCTCTACATTTATTGTCTTATTTTTTTCCCTCTGAACTTTGTAGTGATACACAGCAAATTCTTTTGACAAAGAAAATAGCAATGCAGCATAGTATAGAGAGATGTTATCATTTAATGCCTGTGCATTCACCATTTCCTTATTTAAGTCTGACTTTATTGCATATCTATTTTTTAAAAATTTTCCTACCTCTCAATATTCTCTAAGTTGGCAACTTCCATCTGTCACCTTGATTATTTTGTCACATGTGGCATCCACACTTTACTGTAGATGTTTTTTAGCTTAGGTTTATAAAAACCAAGCCACTCATTTATATTATGTTTCTAATCCAAAGAACTTGTATACTTCTTGTACCCAAGAATATATAACTTGTACTGATTGTACTTGCTTGCATGATTTGAATAGATTTTTTTTTGCATGGTTTTCATTCTTTTCTGACAAATAGTGTCCTATGAAGCTTGTAATTGCCCACTGATGGGTATGTCTTCTTTACCATACACTTATATCCTTAGATATTTCTAATGTTTCTTTTTTTCCTGTATACTTCCATACATAGGTGTGCACTATGAAATTTAAATTGAATGAATATGTATATTATTCAAAATAAAATCTTTTACTTTAGTAATTGTACCTTTTATTCATGTCCATTTCATCTGAGAACAGTAAAATAAAATCCCGCTGCAATTAAGCTTTTGTTACAGCAGGGGGCAGTGTCTCCAAGGGTTACAAACTACCCAAACAAAAGTAATGGCTACTTGGATAATAAAGGATGGAAGGATACATTTATGTTTTGGTTTTTTTTTCAACTTTAAAATAAATCAAGGAATTTACCAGGTAAGTTGTTGGAATTATAGTATGCAAGTTTTTTGTTTGTTTGTTTTTTCAGAAAAGTGTTGTTTTTATAATTCATTAAAAAAAGCATTTAATATATTTCTACTATGATTTTTTAATTGAAACACAGTTGTAGTATTATAATATCAAGTAACTTCAAGGGGCACGTCATTAAAAAAACCAACATGTGTATATATACTACATTAAGTTCACCACTAAAATTCCAGTTTTAAATGAAGTTTGGGAAAATACTATCTTGAGATAAAACTAGTAAATAGCTTTTATACTTAAATTGAAAGTCTGATTTCGAAGAACTTTTTCAGGTCAATCTACTGGGAAAAGGAAGCAAATGTGGGATATAGTAGATTTGCTTTTCCTAATATTAGCAGATCATGAGAATTTTTTTGTCTGAAGTATTTATGTTATGGTGAAAATAGCAGTTTTCTTGATACATATCCACAATAATTTGATTTTTTTCAGATTGTGTCTGCTTGCTTGATATCGTCCACCTTAAAATCCACCATGCCTCCTCCACCACATACAGATGCACTAACATAAAGATAAACATATTTATTCCCTCTGTACTCTGCCTTCCTATGCCATGGTCTTTTGGAACTTACATATTTGTCACCTTTTACTTTAATAACTACTTTTATTAAGATGTAACATAATCCTGTATGTAATTTTAAATGCTAGTATCACAAATAACCATCATTTTCTGTAAATATCACTTCATGCTTGCTTATTCTTTTACCTTTATTTCCAATGGCAACAGATATTTTTCAAAGCATTTCTTTCCCATGAAGTTGAACAATTTACCTTTCCTGGTCATGAGCTCTATGTAATACATTGAAATAATTCCCCTGCATACTACATGGCCATTCTGCCTGCACAGCATTCACTCCTCTGGGACTGAGATTGAATCAGGCTCATTTGTGGAGACTTGATACCCAAGAAATTTGACCAAATCCATCATTCACTACCAAAGATACTGATTGCATGTGAACTATTGATAAAAAATTTCTAAAAGAGTAAACAACTTTGCTTGGGAGATAGAGAATTGCTAGGTTTGACTCTTCCCTCACTTACTTAGCTTGACTATTTAGTTTAACCTTGTAATATGAGAAATATAAGCTCAATGAGCTGTCAGAGACTCTGCCGTTTTAAACTTACTTAGGTGGTTTTTTTTTTTTTCTTCAGTTTTTAACACATTGTCCTATAAACACTTAACAGGAAATAAGACAATCACTAGGTTCTTAAGATTTATTGTTATTCTAGCACTTGTGATACTTCCCTTGCCCCATCATTTCATATTCTGCATTGTCCTCAGTTCTAAATAATGCTTAGTACAATGTCAAAGTTAAATCTTTCCCTTGTAATGGGGAAGAGATTGGAAACTGACACTTTTTTATTCATGCATTTTACTTCCTTTAGAAGTAGATAATGAAGAATAATCTCTTATTTCCTATGGATCAAGAAGTGGAAATTTCTCATCAAAACCTCATTTAATTTATATTTTCAGAGATATAGCTTACCCTTTTTATACTCAACACAGCAGGTATTAGCACACTTAAACAATTAACAGTACAGAGACTTTCACCCTGGAAGGGACTAAATTGGGAGGGAGAGAATTCCAGAATATAAACCACAAAAAAGGTACCGCAGACAATAACAGATGTCTTTTTCCCTCTGCGGAAGTCACCATCTTGGATATTAAAGGGTATGATGACTTTTGATTGTTTGTTCTCTAAACATCACTTGGGAACACAGTTGTTAGGTGAGGAAGAGAAGTTAGATATTTCTTTCCTTAGACCTAGGAAGTTTTTTTTTTTTAGACCTAGGAAGTTTAAAGAAAGGGTCTGGTATATCATCAGTACATTGATGTATTTATCATCCTTATTAAAATCAGACATATTAGAATGATTAATCATGAACTCATTGACATAATCTGCAGATATCTTACTCATCTCTAAGCAGAAATTTTTTTCCAGGAACCTTTGAATACAGTTATAATTTTGAAAAATCTGGATTTTAGTTATTCAGACCCATTAAGAAATATGAGTTACTCAAGTGACTCACTGGATTTTTTTTTTTTTTAATGAGGGTGTCTGAGGGTGGTTTTCTTAAATTTCTGTGACTGAAGGCTTCAAGCATAGATTTCCAAATCTGACTTTGAAGTATTTTAGCACAATTCAACCAAAGTCAAGGGATTAATTACTGACTCATTCCTAAGGTATTTCTAACAAGCAATGTTTAAGTTCCTCTAACTTCACCATAGTTACCAAAGAGACATCACCACCCAAGATCAGTAGTCAGTCTTTGTCTCAAGATGCCCTGACATATCTAAACTTGTCTTTTGGGTATTCACTTAGTTCCTTGGAAAACTTAAGACTCCAACAATGTCTCCATAAAATAGCATTTCACCACAAATTCTTACTACATTGGCTCTGCACTTTTCCTGACTTCTGTTTTAAGTGCTCAATGACAACTTTGATGATTATATTGGCTAATCACATATGTAAACCACATCCACTGTGCTGGGGGCACCTGGGTGCATTTTGAGCACATAACCTGAAATATTCTTGTTTGATTAATAGACCCCTTTTTTCCATATATTCAATAGATGCTTAAGCAGCTTCAGCTAATTCTTTTGTCTTTTCATAGAGCCAAATATGTCACACAGCTCATAGTTAATCTGAATATATTTGAAACAAAATAAGATCATTAACCTTTTATACTTGTTTTAAATAGCACTTTATGCTGACATTTAGGAATGCTGCTATTGATTTTACTTTGATACTTCTCCCCAGGAAATTTTGACCTTCAGACAATAACAAATATGACATGTACCAAGTTATCTTTAATAAAGTCAACTATTATTAAATGCAGAGACATTAGAGTTGATGTTTCTATAAACAATGACTGATTATGAAGGCAAGGTGGCATAATTCAAAGGAGAGCTGGGTTTAACTTTAGGGACCTTCTGCTTAAGGCTCTCTTATTCTCACACTTAGAAGTGAATAGAATGGAAGACAGTTGGATTTGAGGAGTCTAGAAAATAATAGCCCCAAGCATGGAATGAACATCTTTGATTATGTTGAAATCATCAAGAATAACAACAGGGGAAATGGTGTAGAGAAATGAGCCAGAGCCTAACATTTTTTTAAAAAAAAAGGAGTATCCTGGAATTTTGCACACAATAACAACAAAGAGTAGAAATGAATGGTAAATTTTGAGACCATAAACTATTATATATCTCAAGGTATTGTGATTGTTAGACAGCACAAAGGAATTAATGTAAACAGTAATAGAAAATGAAGAAGGCCCCTATCCCATACACACTATATGGGATGTCTATTTGGGAAAGAACCACCAGCTTCTGCTTGAGAGCATTACAGAAGAAAAAGACCTTGAGGGATAACCCAGTATCATTTGGAGCAAGGAAACAGAGTTTGAGAGTGCCAGGGAGTTTGCAGTTCACAAAAACTGGATTTCAGTGAACACAGTTAAAATACAGGGATTATAAGAAGAAGGGACACGGTCAAATTAAGACGATTTACAAAGCAGAAAGGAGTATCAGGTTTCCAAATGAAAATCTAGATGGATGGAATAAACAGGGCTGAGAGTTTAGTTGGTAGTTTTCTAGAGGATGAGTAGTAACCAGTTAGGAATACTTTGGGCTGGAAATAACTAAAAATACAACAAAGAATGGCTTAAAAGTAAGACAGACTAGCTCAAATTTGGCTAAGAAAAAGCTGTTTTTAACATTTACATTGCCATGGTCTATGTATTGTCTTCAATGTTCAGGTTTGTTCTTTCATTCAAGAATAACTGCCATATATCACAGCATTCAAAGTACAAAGCAGAGAAGGAACAAAAGAGTATTTTAGTCCCTAAACAAGATTAAGGGCTCCCATCCTCCTTACCTATCTATCCATTGCATTGATTGGAAGTAGGTGACATGCTCACCCCCATCAAAGGAAAGGGGAGACAGTTGCTATGGTTGACTTAATCCAAACATAATTCATTATTTGAGGGGTGTGCATTTGGTAATCCAGACCATAGTTAATATTCTGATATAGGAAGAAAGGAAATGGATATTGAGTTGACAAATAACAGGGATTACTATGGCAAATAATTGTTTAGAGTTCAGTATTTAGCAGGAAGGTATGGAATTGCCAGGCAGCTGTTTAGTTCAGAAAAGTGGAGTTTCTTTTGACTTTGTAAGATGAGACAGGGACATCGTTAGGAGACATTCTTAGACAGGATGTCAAGCACACATTGTGTAGCCATTGTGCGTGTAACACTCATTAAATATTTAGATTGATTTGATACATAAAGAAGAATTCCTGCAACTTAGGTTATTAACTAAGTTAATTGGGTCATTAATATTGTTATCCACCTTTCCTACCTTTTGCTCAAGAATTTATACAGATGTGCAGTTTTGGTAAACTTAAATCTTTAAAATCTATCTGTAAAGTCTATAAATATTAGGAACATTTACAATAATCTAGATTCAGATAATCTGGTGAGCACTATTTTCAAAACAGTGTGCCCAAGAGTCAAGATCACTGTCTTGGAGCTTGTATTTCCAGGGAGTCTTCAATCATTGAATCCCTTTGTTGAAAAAAAGTAATCTTCAGTATTCCACTTGCCAATGTGAGAAACACCTTTAGTGGTGCTAAAGGTTCAGTAACAAAGAACATAAAACACAAGATCTTGTTTATTCTTTGAATTCTGTGAAATAAAAATCATTTATTTAAGGAAGATTGAGGGGGATTTATTAATCACTCACAAGTTCCCAAGTACTATCCTAAACTTTCTGGTCTGTGATTCTGAAGACAGCTGGTTCCAACAACCTCCAAGGCAGTGGATGGTGCTTTCTGAAATTCAAGCCCCCTGGTCTCCTGAAGAGTGACTGGAGGAGTGGAGCAGCCATGAAGGCTTCATTATATATTTTAAAGATTTATTTTATTTATTTATGCATACAAGAGCGGGGTACAGACCAGAGGTGCAAGGATTCACCAGACACAGAGTGGGGAGCTAAAGAGGCAGATCTATTGAAATACAATGCTGAGGGGAGTAGTGGGTGAGACAAAGGTCTGCTGTGCCATATGGGTCAGTTTCCTGACTGTCATACTGTAGTGGCTAGGGACTGCTTCATAGTGGTGCAGTTCCCTTGTTCCACTAGTAAGGTCTGCAGCCATGAAGACTTTAAGACCAAAACTAAACAAAGACAACACACAAAAAAAGAACTACAGGCCAATGTCCCTAATGAACACTGATATAAAAATCCTCAATAAAATCCTTGCCAACAGAATCCAACAAAAGGATAATACATCAAAAGGATAATACACTGCAATCAAGTGGGATTTATTCCAGGGTCATGAGGATGGTTCAATATCCAAAAATCAAAGTAATCCAACAAATCAACAAAAGGAAAAAAACTATATAGTCATATCAATAGAAGCTGAGAAGGCACTTGAAAAAGTTCAACATCCATTTATGATGAAGGCCCTTGAAATTCTCAGAATACAAGGAACATAGCTTAACATGATAAAAGCCATACATGACAAACCCACAGCCAATATTCTCAATGGTGAAAAGCTGAAAGCCTTTTCTTTAAGATCAGGAACAAGACAAGGATATTCACTATTGCAAGTGTTCTTCAACATAATACTAGAAGTCCTAGCCAGAGCCATATGACATGAAAAAAGTATACAAGGAATCCAAATAGGGAAAGAAATTAAACTATGAGTATTTGCAAATGATAATATACTTAGAAAACACTTAAAACTCTACAGAAAAACCAGTCAAAACAACCAGTTTAGTTAAGTAGCAGGATACAAAGTCACACATAAAATCAGTAGCCTTCTTAAATACAAACAACCAATCTGAGGAAGAAAAGTCAAGAAAATGATCCCTTTTATAACTGAAGCCAAAAAAAAAAATCAAATACTTGGAAATAAACCTAACAAAAGAAGTGAAAGAAAATTCTGAGAAAATTATAAAACATTGTTAAAAGAAATAGAAGAGAAAACAAAGAAATGGAAAGACAGCCCCTGTTCATCAATTGGAAGAATTAACATTATCAAAATGGCCATCTTAACAAAAGCAATTTACAGATTTAATGCTACTCTAATAAAAATCTCAATAACATTCTTCAGAGAAATAGAACAAATATAGATGAAATTAATATGGAGTCACAAAAAAAAACTCTCAAATAGCCAAAGCTCTCCTGTTAAAAAGAAGGGGAATATAGGCATCATAATCCCAGACTTCAAACTATACTACAAAGCCATAATAATTAAAACAGCATGGTATTGGAACAAAGAATGAAACAGAGACCAACAGAACTGAATAGAAAGCCCATAAATAAAGCTACACGTATATGGACAACTGCTCTTTGACAAAGGAACAAAGAATAAGCGATGGAACAAGGACAGCTTATTTAATAAATGGTACTGGGAAACTGGACCACCACATGCAAAAGACTGAAACTAGACCACTACCACATACCATGCACAAAAATCAACTCAAAGTGTATAAAATAACTGATTGTAGGGGCCCTCCCTGGTGGCGCAGTGGGTTAAGCAACACACTATGAAACAAACCGCAGCCACTGAAGCACGAGTTCGATCCCTGCTGCCGGCCAGGGAGGGGACCCACATGGCACAACAGACCTCTCCTGCTGTGCCCACTGCTGCCCTCAGCAGTGTACGTCAGTTGATCTGCCTGTTCTGCTCCCCACTCTCTGTGGTGAATTCTCTCACCCCCCCCACACCTCTGGACTGTACCTCAGTGCTTGTATGCATAAATAAATAAATCTTTTAAAAAAAATAACTGATTGTAAAACCTGAAACCATAAAATATATAGAAGAAAACATAGGCAAAACACTAAAAAACATACATCTTTTTAACATGTAAGACACATGCTTAAAGACACACTACCAAAGCAAAGAAAATGAAGGAAAAGAAAAACAGCTGGGATCACATCAAATTAAAAAACTTTTGAATAGCAAAAGAAACATTAACCAAAACAAAGACACCCTACTGATTGAGAAAAAGTTTTTGCACTCCACACAACTGATAAGGGACTGATCACAAACATATATAAAGAACTCACAATACTCAAGAAAAACAAACTAAGCAATCCAGTAAAAAAATGGGTGGAAGAACTTAAAAGACACTTCTCCAAAGAGGACATGCAAATAGCCAATAGGCACATGAAAAAATGTTCAACATCACTCATAGTCAGGGAAATGCAATCAAAACCACAATGAGATATCATCTTACACCAGTAAGAATGGCACATATTAAAAAATGTAGCAACAACAAATGTTGGTGAGGATGTGGTGAAAAAGGAACTCTCCTACTCTGCTGGCAGGAATGCAAACTTGTTCAACCACTATGGAAAGCTGTGTGAAGGTTCCTCAGACTACTAAAAATGGAACTACCCATATGACCCAGCAATTCAACTCCTAGGAATCTACCCAAAGGACACAAAAACACTAATTCAGAAGGATACCTGTACCCTTATCTTTGTTGCAACACTATTTATAATAGGTAAGACTTGGAAACAACCTAAATACCCAAAAATAGATGAGTAGATCAAGATGTGGTATATATACACAATGGAATACTATTCAGGAATTTAAAAAAAACTAATGCTATTTGCAGCAACTTGGATGGAGCTAGAAGGGATTACACTCAGTGAAATAAGTTGGAAGGAAAAAGAAAAATATCAGATGCTTTCACTTCTAGGAAGAATATAAGGGAACCAAACAAGGGATCAGGGAAAAAAATAATAACAATAAAAAACACAACAGAACAAAAATAAACAGACAATGACAAATTAGAGACACTTTATAGGGGAGAAGGATCAAAATGAGGGCAGAAAGAGCACAGGGATTAATTAGGGTGATGGCGCACAGGTGAATTAGCAATGGAAATTCCACGGGGACTACACCTGATGTCATATATAAATAGAGAAGTTAAAGTTTAAAATAATAAATAAAAGGACTGGAACATAGGCAAGCTGATATCTTGATGGATAGCATGAACTTGAACTTTGGCCTCTACTCTGGTTGCTTCTGAACTGTGGGATTTCCTTTTGTTCCCCCATGGTTATGGCTTCTGGTCTTGGCCTTCTGCTGCTGATAGCCAGGCCAGTGATCATCTAGTTACTGTTGTTCTTGCTTGGACTCCTGTCTCAAGTCAACAACACTTTCTGATTATAGGCTGGCATATAAATTCTCTCTTTCTTTCTTTCTCTCTCTTAGCTCCCCCTTTTCACACCCTCTATAAATAAATTCTTTTGAGTCGTGTCCTGCAATCATAAGCCTGTGGGTAAGAACTGACCACAAGTCAGCCCCTTTCCCTGGGTTTACTCAGTTTTAATTTACCTGATTCTTATAATTTTTTCACAAATTTAAAAATTAACTACTATCTTTGAATTGCAATTTATATAATTTAGGGGTCATACCTTCAAATATTTAAGTATATGCAAGACTAACTCCTAAGGAAGTATATGAGAGTCTTTATTGACAAAGGCATATAGTACATTATTTTTTACCACACACATTTTTTCTCTTGTTCCAAATGAAGTTCTGCTATTGGGCTTCAAATGGGTCCTGTGTAAGCAGGAAAGAGAGAAGCTAGATGTCAATACAGGACCACAAGGCATATAGAATTTATCATTTGGATTTGATTTTCCATGCCCTGCTCTATTTTCCATGAAATGACACTGCACACAGTATTTTCCAATATCAGGAAAAACCCTGTTTGGTCTTGCAAAATGTATGAGGTAACTGTTAGGCACAAATGTGAAATCATCATTCCATTTAATATTTTTTTAAGGATTTTCTTCTGCCCATTCCTATGACTACATAAAACTGAGTCAGCATAGCAAGCAAGGCCTTTGCAGCAGGGAGTTGCATCCCAGAGGGAAGATACTCAAAGAAGTATCTCAAAGATACTCAAAGAAGGCTGAAAATAATGTGAGTAATGAGAATGACGTTTCTTAACTCATAAAGCGAACCTAAGAATTTCCATCATGACCTCCATCAAAGGTCTTTGGGAGAGACTCATGGAGCCTTTTTCAGAGTATTCAATACAGATTGTACCAAAAACAGATAAATAGCAGTAGAAGGGCCTTTCCTACCTCTATGTTAAGGTTAAGTGCTATCATGTGAGAAAAATTTTGGCTGAAATATTATTTTAAACAAAGTTCATTCTCAGTCATTCTCTTCTTTTAAAAATCATATTAACTCTTTTGAACAGCAGAGCTAATCATTTCCCTAGATGCCATATATATATATATATATATATATATACTCACTAAATTCTCACAACCATCCTTGGAGGCAGGTACTTTTACATTTCATTTTATAGATAAGGAAACTGAGGACTAGAGGAGTCGATACCATGACTAGTCACAAAGTTAGGAAGTGGAGGAAGTAGAATTTGAACCATGATAATTCAGCCCCAAAGTCTGAATTCTTATTCACCTCATCACACTGTCATATCATGCTGAGTATGTCTCTTTTCTTTCATGTACATGATGTCAGAACTACATAAAAATAGTTTTCTTGGGCCTCCCTGATGGTACATGGGTTTAGTCTCAGCACTATGAAGCAATCTGCAGCCACTGAAGCACGAGTTTGATCCCCCCCACAACCAGAGAGCTGACCCACAAGGTGCATCAGAACTCTCCTATATGGCCTGCTGCTCCCCTCAGCAGTGTACCTCAGTGAATCTGCCTGTTCTGCTCCCCACTCTGTCTCTGGTGAATCCTTTCGCCCCCCACCCCCATACCTCTGGATTACATCCCAGCTCTTATGTGCATAAATAAATAAATTATTTTAACAAATACAATTTTCTTTTGCTTGTATACTCTTCCACAGAGATTTCTTCCTTGTACCTCCACATCTTCCAAAAGTTTTAGTGACCTTAGAGAAAGTTCTCTAGCTAAGGAGTTGCTCCACGTTGGATTAATTCTGGGCCATGTAACCAGCAGCAGCCCCATGTCAGGCTGCAACAGACAAAACCCATTCTGTTTCTCAACTAAATCCCTCATATTTTGAGCTGAAAAGTACAACTGTCCTGCTGAGATGCCAAGGGAAACATACTTATATTATGAAGTGTTTCTAACAAATGTTTTGGAGATTTTTAAAAGGGCAGCTTTCTAACTATCTGAGACATCTGCAAACAACCCAGACATACAGGTCAACTTTGCAGCTCAATTATTGTTTCTGGGCTATAGAATCTTCTTCCTGAAAAACCAGTACAGCTGTTTCAGTGCCTATTTATCAATGATGATATGTGCATTATTAATATAATTTTGGCATTCTTTAGCAGATTTCAAAGAGGACTCAAAGGTTTATGTTTATACAGTTTATAATCATTACACAAAGTTCAAGATGTTTGGCAGTGCTTGGGAAACTGAAAGTAATAAAAGGTTACCATGAGGAATTCAAAGCTGCCTTGTACGGTAATGCTGAATCAAACCACCACATACTTCAGCATTACAATTTTAGCTATGTTCTTAGGGATGGGTCAGTTTGTAACTACAGAGATAGCTAAGTATAACACAGTAGTTTGTCCATTAACAATGAGTAAGGGAGTTTGGGAAATTTGCAATTAATGCCTCAGTTCTGAAAACTTACTAGAGAAATGAGAGAGAAGGAGGAAGGGAAATTGTGCATGTTCTGGCTTCATTTACTAAGTATTTATTATCCTCCTTGACTGTTCTTCAGCACCAGCAACTCCACTTTGCCATGCAATTGTAAACTACACTATTGCCAACCTGGAATGCACACTGTGTTCCTGCCCCACCCAAACTCTGAATCCATGCTCTCTCTAACCCTGCTATCCCAAGCTCTTGATTTGTTGGCAGCCAGTAAAAGGGGTTTCCTTATGAATCATAGAGTGTGGGGAGGCTGAGTGGTATACCCTACACTTGTGCAATAATCTGTATGGAATGCATTTGAAATAGAAGACAGAAATCAAGAGTTTAGTTCAGCATCTGACTTCAAGCACATTCTCAAAGAACTGGAGTGCAATACGGAAAAATCGCAGTGTTTCTTCTGCTGTGGAAAAGCTTACTCCCATAAGGTTGTCTCCAAAGGGACAGGAAGCAAGTTGCACACATTCTGGCTCTGAGAGCTCTGTTTAGGAGAAAGTCCATTTCTTGACCCTTTCAGATGGCTGAGCTCTCCTGTTCAGGTAAATAAAAGTAGTCTATCCTTTGATGAACTGGAGTAGGAAGGCATATATGGTTGAGAATACACAGTTGCCAAGACAAAGATTTTTATAAGCTCTGTTTAACGAATGTGAAGTGTAATGGATCACAACTTTAACTGCTAGAGGACTAAAGAATATTAAAAGACTGGTGTGTTTATAAAAGTCAGAATAGATATGAGAATTGTTTCCAACTACATATATTCACCTGTTTATAGTAAGTTGAGGAAAATAATTCCACTTATCAGTAATATGAGTTACGACTTGCCAGCAGGTCCTAAACTGTATTTCAAAGGAATTAGGTACACTAATCAAATCTATAACTGCATGAAATATTCAAATATCTATTTTTTTTAAAAGACCAGTGAAGGCATTTTGAAAGAACAGAAAAATTGGGCCACCAGCTTAGAATTTGCCCTAAAAGTGAGATGAGTCTAGCCAACATATTTTCCCAAACTATAGAAATAAATCATGCTTCAAAAATGTAGAGTACACAGTTCACAAAGTTTTCTCTGGTTACTAGGCAATAAAATATAACTTCTTAATTAATGAAACTTAGAAATAAATCTGAGTCTGTTGATTATGGTTACTATTCAAAGAAACAAGTCATTTCTCTCTCATACCTTGTAACGGTGATCCAAATATAAGAGGTATGTGAAAGGAGGAATGCACAACAAATAATCTAATTTAAATATTTAAAATTTTGACTTGATATAAAAGCCTTTTGAAGTCAATAATTTCATGTGGTCATCATGTATAGTTAATGTCAGAAAATTAATCAGATGATACTGTCATCAGTGTGTAGAAAATATCATGCCTGTGTTCATTTATTCAACAATCAATCATTCAAAGCTTACCAAATTCTGTGATGTTTACAAGGTGTAAACATCTTGAGCCCATACGCTCAAAAAGCTCACCATGTGGAAAGAAAGGCAGTTATGCAAATAAGTAATTATTATATATCACATTAAGTCCTAATAGAGGGGTCTAAGATGGGAATAGAGAGAACATGGGGGAGGAATGCAATATTTGCACTGAAATTTTGACAGGAATGTAAATATTGCAAGAGAAGAAGGGATGGAAGGTTGTGATAATGTCATTTCTCATAAGAAATATATATTTGGTCTTTGCCAATATCAAGTAGGGAAATTGAAGAAGTAATCAAAGCACTCCCCAAAACCAAAAGCCCAGGACCAGATGGATTCACAAATGAATTCTACCAAACATTCAGAAATGAACTAGCACCCATCCTATACAAACTCTTTCAAGAAATTGAGAAAGAAGGAACACTACCTAATACATTCTATGAAACCAATACTACACTAATACCAAAACCAAACAAAGATAACATAAAAAAAGAGAACTACAGACCAATTTCCCTAATGAACACAGATGCAAAAATCCTCAACAAAATTCTAGCCAACAGAATACAACAATGCATAAAAAGGATAATTCACCACGATCAAGTGGGATTTATTCCAGAAGCTCAACAATGGTTCAATATTCGAAAATCAATCAATGTCATCCAACATATCAACAAAAAGAAGAACACCATATGATCATATCAATTGATGCAGAAAAGGCATTTGACATAGTCCAACATCCATTCATGATAAAGGCTCTCGAAATCCTTGGAATAGAAGGACAATACCTCAACATGGTAAAAGCTATATATGACAAACCTACTGCAAATATAATCCTCAATGGGGAAAAATAGAGAAATCCCCTTAAGATCAGCACTGCTATTCAACATAGTACTGGAAGTCTTAGTCAGAGCAATAAGACAGGAAAAGGACATACAAGGAATCTAAATAGGGAAAGAGGAAGTAAAACTATCATTATTTTCAGATGATATGATAATATACTTGGAAAACCCTAAAAGCTCTACAGAAAATCTAATTAAAACAATCAGTCAGGGCCTGCCCTGGTGGCGCAGTGGGTTAAGCAACGCACTATGAAGCAAACCGCAACCACTGCAGCACAAGTTCGATCCTTGCTGCCGGTTAGGGAGGGGACCCACATGGCGTAGTAGACCTCTCCTGCCTCGCCCGCTGCTCCCCTCAGCAGTGTGTTTCTGTCAATCTGCCTGTTCTGTGTCCTGCTCTGTCTGGTGGATTCTATCACCACCCCCACACCTCTGACCTGTACCCCAGTGATTGTATGCATAAATAAATAAATCTTAAAACAAACAAACAATAAACCAGTTTAGTAAAGTAGCAGGATATAAAATAAATGAACAAAAGTCTTTAGCCTTCCTATACATAAACAACCATTCCGAAGAAGAAGAAATCAAGAAAAATATACCCTTTACAATTGAAACCAAGAAAATCAAATACTTGGGAATCAACCTAACAAAAGAATCAAAAGACTTACACAGAGAAAATTATAAAACACTGTTAAAAGAAATAGAGGACAAAAAGAAATGCAAAGATATCCCTTGTTCATGGATAGGAAGAATCAACATTATCAAAATGGCCATCCTACCAAAAGCAATCTACAGATTCAACGCAATACCAATAAAAATC
>JAGFMF010011736.1:593109-676163 GCA_019455555.1 Galemys pyrenaicus | reverse complement strand
TGGTGAGATGGTGATGGGGAATACATGGGGATTACAATTAATGGCAAGTATATGTAAATTTTAAAATATTTTAATAAAAAAAATGAAAAAAAAATAAAGTTATTACATAGGCCTCAAGTCCAGTAGTCCAAGGTTCTTTTGCATGCCTTCCAAATATTTGGAGGGAAAGCATTGGAACATTCAACCTTCTAGACGTGTGTCTCAAGCATCTGGGCTTATAGCTTGCTAAGCCCAGTTAGGAGAATAAAACATATAGGCTCCATAGAAAGCCAAGGTTAGCACTCCAAGAGAAGACTCATGGCATGCTAATAACCTTTGCACTATGTGAATTCTTTAGTAGAGGAACAAATATGAGCAACCTCAGAGCCTAGTGAGGTTCAATGTATTCTATTTGATCTCATAGTCATAGTTACAGTCCATTTCAGAAGAGACCAAGGGAGAGCTAAAAGTAGAAGGGCAGTCTCTTTTAGGGACACATGTGAATATACTGCGGAAGTTTACTTGGATACAAATCAGAAAGACCCTAAGAAAGGTATTGGGCACATTATTGACAATGGATTGTACTCTATGAAAATAGACATTACCAAATCAGAGAAATTTCTAGCTTTTCCTTGCTAATATCTAAGAAAATTAATGAGTTTCTTGAAGGGCTTTTGGTACACATAGAAACTGACTAAGGGAATTCAATTTGGCTGAAAACACCAACAACATGCCTGACAACCCCCACCCCCTTTAATGATTTGATCAATGAAGATAAACCAACCAGATCAGTGCTCAGCAAATTTGATAAAAGGTAATATGACAAAATTTATGGGAAGTTAATGGGTTAAAAGCCCTTATATAGGGAGTTGAAATAACACTGGGAAACACTATTTATGAGTCATCAGATGGTATTGCAGTAATAATTTGTCTTCTGGAAAATATTTATTAATTTCTATTACTCCGAATGAAATTCAAATACTTTTTTGCTTTGTTACATTGTTGACTCAAAAGTTGGGGAAGTAGTACTGCCTCAGTTGTGTTTTCAGTGGTTAAGTTTTCTGAGAATTCTGGATAAGAGAATATGACTCAAACATAAGAAATGTGAAATTCCCATTAAGGTTTCCTGACCCTGTTGGAAATCAAGATTCCAGATAAAGCTTGGGAGTTGCATTAGATCATATCCAAAATCCTCTTCCAACAATGCCACTTTTGCATAAAGAGGATCTGACATTCTTAAAGAATTTTCTTTCATGTTTTTTTAAACACCCCCTCCCCAGAAAAGAAAAATTGGCAGAAAAGCCTGAAGTAAAGAGAAAATATAGTATAGAGAGGCCCAAACCACACTAGTGAAAGACATGTGATTCTCACATCCTCCTTGAAGCAGTTTCTCTCATGTGAAGAAGAGCTTGAGTCATCACACCTGACTTTCCCTTAATACTTCTCTTTCATTTAAGAGAAAATGGTTTTGCTTTTATTGGTTAAACAAAAATACATGAATATGTTCTTACAGTAAAAGTGTCAATCCACACAAAAGTATATGGAATAAAAAATATATAGTCACATGTATTTATACATATAAAGGTCATAAGAATGTATTTATAAGTCTATTATCCTATGGTAACGATTTTTAATTTGGATCTTATATACAGACCTTTATAAAAATGGAATGTTCTATAATTTATTTGCTTTTTCCTTAGTTGATTTTATTGTTTGCTTCTATTCGCTATCATAAAAAGCAAAAATCTATTGAAAAAAATAGAGACTATCCTTTTCAGTGAATTTTACTGACTCTGAGTACTTCTGTGTGATAAATTCCTGGCAAGGAAAAAATGTAGGTTTATTTTAAATTTTGGTAAAATTGCCCATTTTAAATATGCATTGGTCATATATATATATATATATATATATATATATACATTTCTTCTGGAAATGCATCCATGTACTTTAGCCCATTTTCTATCTGGTTCTTCATGTTTTGCTTATTCACTTCTGGGCACTCTTTATATATTGTGAATCTTGAAAATATGTTTAAATATTTCCCCTAGTCTGTAGCTTATCATTTAACATTTTAAAAAAATTTTTCTCATGAAAGATTTTTGTATTTTCTTCTATGAAGTCAAAGTTACAAATAACATTTACATGATTTTTGAGTTTTATGAATTACTTAGGAAAACTTTCGTCAACCCTAGTTATAAAACAATCCATATTTTCTTCAAATATTTTTATGATTTTTGAACATTTATTCTCATTAAATTCTCTGAAATGCATTTTTGTTTATGATGGTAACTACAAATTTAATTTTTCTCCCATGAGATAATCAGTTGTCATAATACAATTTGTTGAAAAATTTTGAGTACTTTTACTGATTTGGAATGAAACTTTTAATATGTACTATAGTCCTGTGTATTTCTTCACTTTCGTCCTTTTTTCTATTAATGTTTATATCTACCTCTGCATCAAAATAAAGTTTAAATTGCTTCATATTATTAGCTCAAGTTCCATCATTATTATCTTCTTAAAAATATTTACTTATTAGGAATTGCTGTTCTTTCTTCCACATGTGCCTGAGAACAAACCATCATAACCTTTATAATGTTTTATGCCCACTGAAAAATATGGAATAGCACTTTGTATATACAGTTTTTTAAATACCTCTTTTGAAAAAGTCTTACATATTTTATTTCTTTTAAAACATAGATTTTGTTGCTACTGTGAATCAGATCCCTTTATCATTATGTTTTATAATTGATTATTCTAATATTAATAGTTATTGAATTTTATATTGAGTTTTATTTGATCACTGTAATATACTCTTAAAGTGTCCTCTTATATTCTAATAGTTTTTCTTTCCATTCTCTAATTTTCTTAGATGAAAACTTTATATTGTTATCAAATGAGTTACTAGCATTTTAGTTAAACCTCAAACTCAAGTTTTCTTTAAATCAACCAGGCAACAGTCATCTCCTCGGTGTTAAAACCAAATGTCTGTGTCCTTCCCAAGTTCATATGTTGAAGTCCTAAATGCTATATGATGGTATCCGGAGTTGGGGCCTTTGGAAAGCAATTAGGTTTAGATGAGGTGATAAGGATGGAGCTCTCATAATAAGATTATGGTCTTACAAAAGGAGGAAGAGTAAGAGATGTCTCTCCATGTACTTCCACTAAGAAAAGGCCATGTGAGGATAAATAAAAAAGGTGGTCATCTATAAGCCAGAGAAAGCATGCTCACCAGAACCCATCCATGCTGTCTCAGATTTTCCACCTCCAGAACTGGAAAAAAAAAATTTCGTATTTTCAGACAGGCTAAGACATTATCCTAGGCATAACAGGATACTACTGCGATCTCATTAGAAAACATGTAACTCTAGTGAAATTTATAGGTTTAATACTTTGATGTTGAGGTTTTCTGGTTTAAGTTTTTGATTTGTTTCTGATATAAGTCAAGTACTGTATTCTTTTCTTTGAAGGTTTAGCTACTCTCTTAAACACACACACAATCCCCAATGTTATAGCTGTATTCAATTTCTAATATTTGTCAGTAAGCCACCAGTGAAAATTATAATCAAGAATACATAAGTTATGAAGGAAAGGCATCCCTAAAACTAAATAAAGAGACAAGAGGAAATAATTTTCAGGTTCACTAACACGTAAGCCACTTCTATACTTAGTCTGGGCATTCCATGGAACACTCAACGGTTTAGGGTTTACTTCTCTAACATATGGAAACATTACAGCTCACTTCCTTTGAGTGGCCCAGCCCTTCAAACTTGCAAGGCCATATTTGCTGTGGGAGGGAATTTCTGGAGCTGGAATCCTTGCTAACTTCCTGTTCCCAAATGGATAGTTTCTTACTGGGACATGCTTTCTCTGGGTTTATATACTTAAAATGATGTAGAAAATTAAGATAAACAAGTTTTGGGTGATGTTTATCTCTATTTTCTTTCTTAGAAGCTAAGGGTGATTTCCTTTCATTTAATTTGTATATAGTCGATCCATTTTAGTTCATAGATAAAAATAGGTGAGACCTATGGATGTTAAGGTGGCACATGCTTTCTTTATCTGTCTGTTCATGGTGGATTTGTTTGCTCCCTTAGCTAATCCCAACTGACAGATTGTGCCTTCCTAAAGTACTATTTCAAGGCAATGCCCGAGGCTGCCTCTAGTCATGATCAATGAGTAATGTCTACCATGAACATAGGAAATAAAATGGTGGGATGCCTGCCAAGAATTTCCCATCTTTGAATATAATTGGTTTTCTGTTGCTGAGTTTAGTTACGTAACTTTGTAAGTTTTATGCAATTCTAAGTCCATAAATATAAAAGAAAAAATCTTGCTTTATTTTTTAAAACTTGGATCAACAAAAAGACCTAAACATTTAAGTGTTCTTAAATGTGGAAAGACTTAATGTTAAAACACTGAGTATTTATGTTCAATGTGAAACTTAAGTCAAAATATTACATTTTATAAATATACTATTCCATTAATAAGGATTTTCTTCATTATCATTAATAGTATTATGGTAGTATTGTTTATAATTCTATTAAAACCCAACTTGATATAACATGGCGTAGAATATCAGCTTATTAATAAAGTATAAGCCAAGTATTTTCAGATCAAAATAAAATACATCATAATGGACTATGGTAAAGCAATGATCAATGAGTAATGTCTGCCATGAATATAGGAAATAAAATGGTGGGTGCTTTGATATAGGGAGGAATACAGTGACTACCCAAGGAGGAGAAAATCCTGTACTGTCAAAACCCTAGCAAGGATTTTGCTAGTAAAATAATGTACTTTAATAAATAAAAATAAATAAATATTGTTTCTAAATACAGTATTTTATTTTCACAAGAAACATACCAGGAGACTAAGGGCTGAACAGATAATGTGAATGTTGACTCTTTTATTTTATTTTCTTACCAAAGAAGAATTTTATGTTTTGTGTAACTGAGTTATTATCATAAGCTAAAAGTTAGACTTTGCAAAGTATTTGAGAAACATTCAAGAAAATAATGATATGAAACTCTATGCACTGGAGGTTTTCAAGTCTGCCCTTGAGGGAGGAATTATCTGGAAAGCCTGATAGTGGCTATAGTTCATTTAAAAAGTGAAAGCATTCAGCTATAGTTTGAGATATATTATAAGAACTTAAATTACTATTTTTCTAAATCCACATATTTCTAGTATTTTACCTTTTTTACTTTCTAGTCACCCGCTAGTGTGACTCAGCTTTCCAATTACATTAGAAATATTATATAAGCAGAGATAGAAAGGGAGATTCACTTGGAAAATGAACTAACAATCATCACATCAATCCATTTCCACAAAATATTATGACACATCTTAAGATATTCCCCAGAGAACCACATTGAAATTTGGGCTGTTAGATAAGCATTTATATCAATACCATGCTTTTGTTAATTTTGTCAATATCAATACCATAATTTTGTTAATAAATTTTTTAGTTTTTTAAACTATGTAGACAGCTACCTAAAAATGTGTTTTCATAAAAGTTAATGGTACTTCCTTCTAGTGACAATATTCCTACCATTGCTTCCTACTAAATACTTAACAAGATGACCTTTGCAAACATATTTGCATTAAAAATTAATTTTTAGGGGCATCCTCAGTGGTACAAGGGGTTAAGTCTCAACACTATCAAGTCATCCCCATCCACTGCAACATGAGTTTGGTCCCTGGCCAGAGAGCTAGTACACATATGGCACAATAGACCTCTCCTGTTTTGCCTGCTGCCCCCCTCAGCAGTGTATTTCAGCACATCTGGCTATTCTGCTCCCCACTCTGTCTCTGGTGAATCGTCTCACCCCCTGCACCTCTGGCATATATCCCAGTTCTTGTATGCATAAATAACTAAAAATAAATCTTTAAAAATTAGTCTTTACAACCCAGATGACCAAAACTAGATAACTGGATCAAAAAGATGTGGTATATATACACAGTGGAATACTATGCACCAATCAAAAAAGATAAACTAATGCCATTCACAACAACATGGACAGAGCTAGAAGGAATTATACTTAGTGAATAAGTCAGAAGGAAAAAGAAAATCAATGGTTTTACTTATAGGAGGAATATCGAGGAACAAAATAAGGGATTAGGAAAAAAGAATAACAACAATTAAAAAACAACAACAACACAGCACAGCAAAACAAAAACAGACAATCATAAATCAAAGACATTCTGCAGGGGAAGGGGAGGGAGAGGGATTAAAATGAGGATGGGAAGACTACTAGGGACTAAGGTGATTGTGCACAGGTGAATTGGTGATGAAAATTCCGTGGGGACTACACCTGATGTAAAAATTAGAGAAATTAATTAAAAAATAATTTTAGATTATATGACTTGCTTACCATGAGCCAACTCTTAAGATTCAGATATTTAAGTACCTATCTTATTTACTTTAAGGTGAAATTTAGGTTTAGATTAACAATCAAATTTTTTAAATGATTAAAAATATTTTTCCATAATCAGCTCAAGCAATGTTTTGTCAGATTTCATTAGCATTGTAATATGCTTAGTCATATATATATATATTTTTTACTATGTCCCAGAAGTCTACCAGTATTTAGAAATGTTAAAAAATGTGTTGAAGTTCATTTAGTAATACAATATCATGAATGCACAATTTTACTATTTTTTCATTAGACACAGTATCCTTGGAATGACTAAAGAACCAATGGCTCTTTTAACTTTATTTTCATTTGATCACTAACAAACTTAACAGGACCACATATAGGAAATAAAGGTTTTAGAAATAAAGAAATGCCTTAATTCCTTTGCATAACAATTTGATTTTAAAATTCCTAGTAGTGGAAAATAATCTACTGAAAAAATATCTGGCTTGTTTAGGAAAACAATTGAGTTCTACATTTACATATGAGACCCTGAAAACTAGATAGAAATATATCTAAGCAGCTCTTCATCACAGCAGTGTAGCATGCTGTTTAAGGTTAGGGTGTCTCCCTCCAGTTCCCAACCTCGAATTCCTATTTGACAACTTTCTGGCTGTGTGACCCAGTACAAGTTACTTAAACATTTCTGTCCTGATTTTCCTCCTATATAAAATGAGAGCAATAATAGTGCCTACTTAGAAGGTGATGTGGCAATTAAATGAATGAGTATGTGTAAAGCACTTAAAATAGTTTCAAGAGCTTAAGTGTCATTTAAGAATTGGGACCAAAATATGATGCCAGAAGTTTTGGGGGATAGTGGGATTTAGGAACATGAGTTAAAAATAAAGCAATGGGTCTAATTTCTAAAATTAGAAAAGACACAACCAGGGGTATAGTATGAAGATTTTGCCTCATCTGTTCTTTCTGTAGTAATGTCTTACATGATGTGTCAGACTTTGACACAGATTTCAATGCCTCTTCATTTTTCAAAATATTGAATTCATCAGAGGAACATAGGCTGGATGGCAAATGAATTGCTATTAAAGATTTTTGTTTTAACCACTGTAATAGTTTGACAAAGAAGGAATAAAATGTATGATTTTTATCAGACTTATGGTTTATTTTTATATATAATGTATCATCTGATTATCTTTAAGTAAATCATTGAATCTTGCAGAAAGTAAAACTTGTGACAAACTGGGATGATCATGGACATTTTCTATATTAAACGGCATATTTTATGAAGCATTAACTTCTATTACTTTATTAACAATTGTAAAAGTATGAGTCTATGAAACCTAACAAATTACTTTAAGGACAAATAAGCCTACTGTGCAAAACACTATTATAGAATTTTAAAGTTGAGAGAGACCATAGAGTCCATATAATCTAACTTCCTAAATATTATTTTTCAGTAATATGGAATTCCCAGTAGAAAGCATACATTAAGTAGGGAATAAGTTATGAAATTATAGAATCCTAATAAGAAACCAGGCCCTGAAAAATCTAGACCTTTATTCAGTTTTTATTTTTAATCTTTCTTTTTAATCTATTCCAAAACACCTCTTTATTGCAAAGTTCAACATTTTCCCCTCTGAATTAACACTGCTTAGCGAATAATATGTTTCCTTTTATAGGTGGGTTAAAAACAGTAAGTCACCTTTAATTAAATGCTAAGTGACTTTGTTGGCTCATTGCCTCTATATATTTTTCAAATGATTTATTGTAGAGATCCTCAATGATTTGTGTCAGCTACAATGCAAAGTGAAAAGGGACTCAACTGTAAAATTGGGGGCCATGAATAACATTGCTGACATTTTCCCCTAAAATAACAGAATGGAAATTAGACTGGGATTTGTAAAAAAAAAAATTTTATAGGAACCATTGTTTCTTAAAACCACATTGTATCAATAGAACCAACAGATTATATCTTTGTTGTTGGCACTTCTCAGGGCTGAAATTTGGAAATAGTAGTCCCCTTTTCTCTGAAGCATAAGTACATGAAACACCACTTTGACAGCACTTGTTTCACTGAACAGCTATGCTTTATATTACATTTGGTCTCACTGGTGTGCAATAACTGGATCTTACTCATCCTGTATCTCAGAGCCCCCTACAGAGCAAGATCGGTTTTAAACCATTGGTCCAATATCTTTATTGCATTACTTCAAATTAATTAAAGAAAAGTTTAATAAATCCAGGAGTCACAACAGTGGGTAAAATTAAGTACTAAATAAATGAGGAGTAACAGTCCATTCCCCTACAAGCAAACATGCCAGCAACACAAACATGATACACACTGAATTAGATTTTTTGAATTTTTGGGGTATAGCTATATTTCAAAAGAAAAAAAGTTGTGGTCAAAAGTCTTTTTTGTGGTTTCTGGGGGAAGGAACTGCAAGGTAAGCATACTTTGGATTCATTGGTTTGAATAATTTTAGCAAGTTCAGGGTCATAGGAGCTGCCCTAGTTGTATGGCACCTAATCTTGAAGTGATTAGGGCAGGTGGCTGGTGATCTTGCGTGTGAGAGTTCAATAAAGAAGTGGTTAAGGTATAGATTCTGGATGGGTTACATCTGAAAGCTACACACACAGGTAAGTAGTATATTATCTTTAGGAATTAGCTAGCCCTGTTATGAAATTAGCTAGTGTAGGGTCAGACAAATCAGGTCTTTCTACCCTCCTGCCACTGGTATAATGATGGACACCGCAGTGCTGCACTCATGTCTAGCTGGGCATGCACAAGTGGGCGCACCTGGGATTAGACATGGGCATATAAGGGCGGCGTCATGAGGACACCAGCACCAACAAGCAGCAGATAGAGCAGAATATAGAGGAGCAGTAGCAGCAGCAGCAGTGGGAGTAACAGAACGCCAGTAGCAAAGCAGCTGAGAGGGTGACATGCACCAGGGACTGGGAGGCCTGCCATGCTCCTGGCTCCCTGGCACCCAAGCCTGCCATGTACCTGATGCCACCTCTGACAATAAAATCATAAAAGCCACCGAGGGCTCCAAGACTCCTTCCTTTACCTAACCCTGTCTGCTAGAATCACCCAGAACTTGCTCTGTGCCCCTTCCTGTCAATACAGCTAGTTTCAACATAGAAACTAGAAAACGATAACACAAATGATAAATACATAAAATTTTAAAAATTTAAAACAATAATTAAACCTAACAGTTATTTCTTTACTGGCTTTTTCAGATTTATTTTATTATAGTTTTTTCTTATTTTTTTTAAAGATTCATTTTTATTTATGCATACAAGAACTGGGGTCTAGGCCAGAGGTGCTAGGAGTAAAAGGGTTCAACAGAGATAGACTGAGAAGCAGAAGAGGTGGATCTGCTTGAGATACACAGCTAAGGGGAGCAGTGAGCAAGACAGGAGAGGTCTACTGTGCCATATGGGTCACCTCCCTGGCCTGGGATCGAACTCATGTTCCTGGGGATAGCTTGATAGCGCTGAGACTTTAACCCCTGTACCACCAAGGAGGTCCTCTTTTCTTATTTCACTGCTTAGCTTTCTTGAAAAAAAAAAAGAATGAAATTCTTAATTGAGAGGTAGAATTATGCTCAGAGCATGACAGAGCTTCACAAATAGTGCATCCTCAGGGAATGTTAATCCTCTTCCCTTGCTACACTTCCTCTCTGTTTCCCATTTTTCATCATTTACTAAATTTTTATTGGTTATAATGCTAGTCACAAAGGATGTACCTTTTAGTTTTTAAGGATGTACCTAACAGGAGTCAAAGATTTTCAGTAAATAACTACAAATAGAATTAATTATTTGGCATCCTGAGATACCAGAAGGTACTGCATGGGGTCATTATGTCCTCATTAGTCTGAATTCAAGATCACATTATGTAAATAATATAATTTAATATAATTGAATTATTTATTTTCATGCATTTTCAAGTTTGAACTTTAAGTCTTCTGAAGTTGGCAAGCAGTAGAAATTTCTTTTTAAATTTTATGTGCTATATAAAAAAGTACACCATATAAAAATAATATGAACAAGACGTAGATTTCTGAATTATAGGTTTACATCATGCCCATAATAGTTTTCCATATTTTTATACTTATTTGACATCTATTATATACAGAGAAATCTTTCTGGGAGATTCCAGGTAATGTTTAATTTAAAACACTACATCAGAAAATTTCTTTTTCTCTATAAATCCTTGTAATCTGTTTCAAATTACATTATTGCCTTTCAAACATACCACAGTCCATAAAACAACTGCCAATTATTATCAACTAATATGATTTATTGTTAAAACAAATGTCCTTTATTAACAATAATAAAATAAAATTTTAAAATGTTTACACTTTAAGGATTTTGTAATTTTGGGGGGTGATTTGTTTCTTAAGTTTTCATTCAGTAAAACATTAATTGGCATTTTGATCAGACTCAACTATTTCTGAATGTAATAATTTCAAATTTGAATACTATGTGAAATATTCTAAAACCATGACCAAAACAGTCATATTTGACTATTATAAATATAAAGTAAGAACCAAATACACCCTTCAAGCATGAAATAAATGCAACAGCAATAAAGGGACAACTTTTTGATTCTGTGGTCAGATAGTTCACAACAGGCTCAGTCCTGAGCCTGCTGGCAGGGTAAGGCTTCTGTCCTTGATTTCAGCCTTCACATTCTCAGGGTGTGATAGTCCATGACCAAGGGTAGGAAGCAAATAACAGCAGCACCTCCAGGTCTTCCTTCCTCCTCCTGCCTTGCCTTCCTTCTTTCTTCTATACAATGTGCTAATACTATGTTGTCTCTTCTACAGTGGTTATTATTTTTGTAAACTCATAAAATCTTAGATTGAGAAGTGATCTTAAAAGGGTATCTATCTTATCCTTTACAAACTTGATTAATAAAAATTATATACAGATGCATGACTTCAAAAAGCAATTTGTGACTTGGATTTTACAAAAAAATAATAGTGTTATTTCAATACAGATTATGAATTAATTATGAGTACCTCCATAGACTTGTCATAAATGTTTTCAAATGAAGATTTTCTATGAAACATTATCCCACTTACATTACAGACACTTCTTTAACCATCCTGTCTTCATTCATCTTTTATAGATAAGCTTTCTGTTTTCCTTTTTAGTAATTCAGTTTCTGAATAGACATTTATAGCACTTTGCTCTTTGATATCATGTTCACTATTAGATGACTTGTTGCACATCATTGAAACAATAAAATCTAATAAAAGCAGTTTTTCTGAGATACTTTGGTATATAATATGCCTTCAGAATATGACAGAATTTCAATAAGATGTAGCTCTCTGATTATCTGAAATTCTAGGCTAGATAGATAAGAGGATTGACCTCGATGTTTCTTATTCAAAGTGTGATCTGTGAATTGCCTGCAAAAAACCCACTGGGGTATCAGAATTTTTATTCATCTCACTGTAAGGAGAGGAATAGTGTCCTCCAAAAATTCATGTCCACCCAAACCTCATTCGACCTTCTTATTTGGAAATAGGGTCTTTGCAGATGCGATTAGTTAAACTAAAAGAGTTCATATTGGATTAAGGTTAATCTTAAATTCAGTGACAAGCATCACCCTTCAGTTGCTCACCACTGACCCACGACCAAATCCAGGCTCTTTAATGCAGCTTCCAAGGTGACATGGTCTCTGCTTACCTCCCCATGATATCTTTTCCTGCTTTGCTCACATTCTGTGCTCCAGATACTGATTTTCTTCCCATTTCCCCAAATCTCTGTGTTTTCCCTTACTTTTCAAACCTTTACATGTGCTATTACTTTGACCTAAAATATCATGTAGCCCTAACTTGTATATTATAGGAATAATTCTATTTTCCCAACTAAGGCTATAAAAGTAAAAATCAAACATTATGCCATGCCTTGTCCATTCATCCATGATATGGTTATTAGTCTATCAGCACTGTTGGAAGTTTATAGCAGTATTGAACCTTGTATAGTGTAGGGGTGAGATATTTTAGAACTAAACTATAATCTCTTTCTTCAGGTAGAGATTTGAAGAATATAATATATCTTGGGGTCTCCCTGGTGGCACAAGGGGTTAAGCACCGCACTACAAAGCAGCTGCAGCCACTGCAGCACTAGTTAGCTCCCTGGCCAGGGAGGTGACCCACATGGTGCAGCAGACCTCTCCTGCCTTGCCTGCTGCTCCCCTCAGTTACATTACACTGTATCTCAGTCAATCTGCCACTCTGACTCTGGTGAATCCTCTCACCCCCCACACCTCTGGCCTATACCCCAGTTCTTGTATGCATAAATAAATAAATCTTTAAAAATAAATATAGATTATTGGAAATTGAAATTTAGAATATTATAATATGCAAATATGAACTGCAGAAGTAAAAAGACAGAGTCAAGAGTAGAGCCAGAAGTGATATCTTAAACCTAATCATGAAGGCACAAAAGGGCACAACTGAGCATGTGTGATGGGGAGATGGGAAAGAGAAATTCTCATAAAGAAATAAAGCATCAGAGAACTAAAAATTAGAAATGAGTCATTTACACAAGATTCTGCAGGCTCTAGTGTGATTAGAGTTGTGTTAGATGGTTTTATATTTTAAATGCTATTTAATTCCATGTATGTTAGAAAATCATAACTAGGACATTGATTCCATAATTGCACAAATATTATTAGACAAAGACTACAAGAGATAGTGAACTTGCTTAAACTAGAAATAGGCCATACCAACTAGTGAGTTGATTTAAATGAAATCATTAAGTAAATAATATTTAAAAAGGAGTATAACTAATACAACAATCACGAAGACCCTCTTCAAATGATTGGGGTTCACTGGACACAGCATTAAGTCTAGTCTAAAGGACTATGGATAATAAAATTAAAAAGAAAGAGGGAACTAGAGGACATGTAGTTAATGTTACTTGGTTTAGATTTTATTAGTTCTTGAGGAGGAAAAAATATAATGTGTTTTTATGAGAAATAATTTTTTGCAGCAAAGTATTCATAATTGCTTGATGAGAGAGAAGCTGAGTAGAGATCCATGAAATTGCTGGAATCAAAAAATGCATTCTCCTGCACATGAACAGAAAGGAGAGAATTGGATATGGTGGGTGAATCACACATTTATAAATCAGAGCTCTGGTCAAGTATTCAACATTATGGTGCTTTTCTTCAGAGTAACCAGGAAATTAGAAAGGGGAGGCACTGAAGAGAAAGCTATTGTTTCAATAAAATATAGATGTTCAATCAAATGTATCTACAACGCCCCTTTATTAACAACTGAAGAAAAGCACAAGATGATACTTAGGTAGATATCAGAAAGAAATGTTTACAGGAAAATTATCTGGGAATAAGGAAAGAATTTTAATATATGAAGGTATGAAAATAGAAGTGAGATTTCTCATGGATTAGGGAAAAATGTGTAGAATTCTCCTGTGCTTTAATGGGTACTATTGATCATAAATCTTTTAAGACTTTTTTGGTAAAATCAGTGTGCATAATTTAGATTGACTAATTGTACAACTAGGGCAATATAAAGTAGGTTTTATAATTATTTACATATAACACCTAAGATGTAAAAATGATAATGAAAAATTTATTTACACTAAAAGTGAAAAATAACCTTACTATTTACACTAAGATTAGATTAAATTAATTAGGTATTATTATTGTAGTCCTTTTATACCACAATAATTAATATTAATACCAGTGGAATGGAGATGTGAGATATAAAGCCTGGGAAATTTAGTCAGCAACTAGAGACAGCCTTTGCATTATTCAAACGACATCTTTTTTTTTTTATTTCTATTTTGTCTTATGGCAAAATCTGTAATGTATTTTGTTCCCCTCAATGAAACTCACAGAATTTTGAAACCTGTTACTAACATTTAAAAAATGTATCCAAGCCCCAGCATACTTATAATAGGTGCTCTGAGACAGCTCAGGCAACACAACCATTTCAGATTTACTTAATTGACTTTCAGGCTTTCCCTTCTACATAAGCCAACATGTAATTAGTCAATGGCAATTTTTCACAATAGCATAACTGACAACTTTAAACTCATTATACCAAGAGCTATAGCTGTCTGCTTTTCTGACTTATTATTCATCATCATACCTACCATAGATTCTTTTAAGTCACGCTTCTTTTTGCATTTACTAACTTAATGAGCCCAAGAAAATGAAAAAGAAATGAAGTTTCAAAAATCCCCTCTGAAGGTTCTTTGAGAGCTACAGTTCTTAGAGCCAGGACTGAGTAATCTAAAATAGGAGCTGGCAACAGAAGCTTGCCAGCTGTTACACATTTACCCACCCAGCTACTTTCCCCCCCACCCCCCGCCCCCTAGCCCAGGCTGAAGAGTTATAAATGGCCACTCTTAACCTTATTTGGATTAAAATTTATACCATCCACACATCATGACTTTTTAAATTTGCATGTTCATTTCTTTTTACTTTGTATTTATATTGAAACCAGGTATCTCTGATGTCTTGCCATATTTCAGGGACTATGAAATGCTATCATTTAACACTGGAAATATAAATAAAATTTGACCTATTTACTTGTCAGAAAGATGGAATAAAATTGAATCAATCTTTGTGCCCCCCCCAAAAAAACCCCAATGAATCAGCAGTTATGACACATTTGTGCTTTTAAATTTTTATGTCAAATGTGTTACTTTAAAAAATGTTGAAATATTGCAAAGTTTCGTTGGGGTTCCCAAGACCACTGCATGTTTGAAAATTCTCTGAAAAGATTTATAGAACTCAGCATATAGTCGTACTCACAGTTAAGACCGAAACCAGCAATGGACTATAGATAGCAGAGGCAGATAAAAGGCACAGGCAGCATCTGGAGGAAACTATGTGCAGATTTCTTTATGTTCCCCCTCTCCTGTGAGAGGTCACACATAGCTCACTTCTTCCCATAAAACAAAATAAAACAAAAATTCAGCAACATGCATGTGCTCTTTCTACCCAGGGAATCTATCAGAGACTCAGTATCCAAGGTTTTTATAGGGAGCTGATCATGTCGGCACCCTCTGTTTAGCATATGTCAAAATTCCAGACCCCAGGAGGAAAGCAGAAACTCAGAAGGCACATTGCGCTGTAGTCTGAACACAGAGAACCAACTTTGTTAATTAAGAATGGTGAGTGTAGGGTTAGAGAAATCAGGTCTTTCCACCCTCCCACCACTGTGATGATGGACACCTGCGGTGCTGTGAGCATTCCAGGGTGGGCATGCGCAAGTGGGCGCACTTGAGTTGGACACGAGCTTAAATGGGCAGCGTCATGAGGACGCCAGGACCGTCAGGACTGACCAACAGCGAGAGCACCGATGAGCAGCAGCAGTAGAAAGCAGTCCAGAGGGTGAGATGCGCCAGGGCTGGGAGGCCTGCCAGCCTCCTGCCCCCACCCCTCCCCACACCCATGCCTGCCATGTACCTGGCCACCTCTACTTATAAAAGCATGAAAAGCCACCGAGGGCTCCAAGACTCCCTTCCTTTATTGGTCCGCCCAGAACCACCCCTAACCTTGCTCCTGCACTGCCCTTCCTGGCCATTACAGTGAGCAACTACAGAAATTTAAACTCCAAATATCAGCCAATGACCAACCTTGCGAATAAGGCTTTTTAAGAATAGAAATCTTAGATCTGCTGTATTAACCCTTTTCTTCATAAAAGGCTGTTTATTATTCTAGTTTACAAAAGACACCATTTAAGCTCGGACAGTAAAGAAAAATATTTCGAAGTTAATTTTTTTAAACTGAAAGCATCTGGGAAAATCTGGATGCTCTGTGTAGCAGCAGGAAGGGTGGCACACTGGGCAGGTTTGGGATGGTTCTGGGCAGACCTGTCAAGGAAGGGAGTCTTGGAGCCCTCGGTGGCTTTTCATGCTTTTGTTAGTAGAGGTGGCCAGGTACATGGCAGGCATGGGTGCTGGGGGGCCGGGAGGCTGGCAGGCCTCCCACCCCCCTGCGCATTTCACCCTCTCGGCTGCTGTCTACTGCTGCTGCTCGTCAGTACTGTCGGTCCTGGTGTCCCATGACGCCGCCCAATTAAGCCTGTGTCCAACTCAGGTGCGCCCACTTGCGCATGCCCACCCTGTAATGCTCGCAGCACCGCAAGTGTCCATCATCACAGTGGTGGGAGGGTGGAAAGACTGGATCATTCTCTGACCCTACACTCTGAATTTCACCTTCAAATATAAAATAAAGGAACATTTTTTTTAACTGAAAAAGATCCATTGAGAAAATTATTAGCTCTTATAAATAACTAATTTGTCATTATTTTCTAACTTTTCTTCTAAAATACTATGGGTTAATGCTTTCTCCCACAATAAGATTAAAGTATTTACAGATGGAATGTCTCTTGGAGTATGTATTAACTCAACTTTAAAAACAGACTGAAGAGATGTTGACCTAGACCCTGAATCATATATAGTGTCATAAACCAATATTAAATTCTTATATTTAACAATAAAACTTAAAAACAAGAAAATTCTTAAAAATTAAGAGGAAAAAATGTATTTATTCCATCAATGTCACATGTCACATTTAATTATCCTAAACTATGACAACTATCGGTAAAATGTACTATGAGAATTGGCTTAATGATTTCTTGTAGCTCACAAAATATTTAGAGGTTTAGTCTGTTTTGTTTTGTCTTTGTTATTTCAAAGGGTTATGTGGCTATCAGTCAAAAGTATTTAGGTTTAATAATATAGCTATTATTAACGATATTATTATTAGTAGTAGCAAGGTATGATACAAGGTATGCAAGTACTCTAAAAAGCAAAGATCAGTGTTACTAAAATAGATGAGGGGATCTGTTGTTGTGATATTTTAGGACCTTATAAAATGAAGCAATAGCAACAACCTGAAATCTCAGTGTGTGAAATAAATATATTAACATTTCAAAGCTCTTTGTGAACATGTGACTTTAGAAATGAACCCAGCATTACCCTCCTATAGGGTAAAGGTTGATCAGGTATTTCCACCCTCCCACCAATGATGATGGACACCTGCGGTGCTGCGAGCATTCCAGGGTGGGCATGCGCAAGAGGGCGCACCTGTGTTGGACACGGGCGTAAATGGGCAGCGTCATGAGGACACCAGAACTGCGAGGACCTACCAACAGAACCGAGAGAACCAACAGGCCCAACAGTAGCACCAGCGAGCAGCAGAAGTAGCCGAGAGGATGAGATGCGCTGGGGGCTGGGAGGCCTGCCAGACTCCCGCCACCCCCCCCCCCCGCACCCATGCCTGCCATGTACCTGGCCACCTCTACTAAATAAAGCATGAAAAGCCACCAAGGGCTCCAAGACTCCCTTCCTTGACCCGTCTGCCCAGAACCATCCCGAACCTTCCTCCTGTGCTCCCATCCTGCCGCTACACCTCCCTATTTTTATAACTTGGAAACTAGTTTCAACATCCCAAGGAGAGTGCATAAATCGAAGTCAAATGTATTCATGGCATAAAAACACATAAGATTACCCTTGAAATAAGATACTGCTATAAAAAAAAAAGAAAATGATAAAGCCTGAGACTGAGTTAGCACTATCAAAGATTATTTTAAACTAAAAAAAAATAACTGTCAATCAGTAACTTTAAATTCCTTGTCTTCCTCCCATCCCCATGCAATTAGCCAGAAAGATGATACAGTCACCTCTGTAACCTCAGTTACAGAAAATTAGAAATTTTGAATCTTTGCGTATCTACACTTCATGTATAGATAACCATATGACATCATTGTTGAATAAATCAAACCATATTATTATATAGCTGTATCTCAACCATCCCAGACCAGGTAGGAGGTTCATCATCAGTTCAAGCAGTTTCTTTGTCACCATCAGGCTATCCCTCACACTCCACCACACCACCCCACCCCACCGGGGTCCCCGAGACGCTAGCTTTATACACCTCGTGCATCAACCCAGGTGCATCCACCTGTGCATTCCCACCCTGAAATGCTCGCAGCACCATAGGTGTCCATCATCACAGTGGTGGGAGGGTGGAAAGACCTGATCAACCTTTACCCTACAATAGCATTACCCATGCAAGAGGTAAATTGATCAGTCTCTAGAGGGGAGAGGGACTGAGATGAAGGCAGAAAGAGCACAAGGGACTGAGGTGGTGATACACTGGTGAAATGGTGGTGGGAATTCCATGGGGACTACAACTGCCGTCAAATATATATAAATAAATAAATTTTTAAAATTAAAAATAAAAAATCATCCCTTGCACTATGGAAGCTGTATTTCAATGACTTTTGAATTAGGGTAATTTTTCAATTTTTTTAATACATTCGATGTGCTTTTTCAATTGCTGGCTGAAGCCTCCTGGGAAGAGAATTGAATGGTCTGAGATCTTCCAAGACCTCAATCAAGTCAATATATTATGTCAGCCTGTATAAAGCATAATATCCACATCTGAGACAATCCATCTTGCCAATTTTCTTGAGGTAATCACACTTAACATGCAGTTGCACATATACAGATTGTTACCTCAATGCTACGTTAACACTATGCCTAGCATATAGGAAAATCTTAGTAAACATTTTGTGGAAGGGAAGTAGAATAGGAGAGAGGGAAGAACAGAGGGAGGGAGGGAAGAGAAGAAGGGAGGGAAGGAGAAAAGAAAGAGGGAAAATAAAAAATAAAACCACCCAAACTTAAAAACCCATCCTGATTTTGAAGTTCATGCCCCTACCAAGAGTATCATCAGAATTTTCACTTTACCTATTTTATGCAACATATTCTCACCAATATGAAATGATATAGATAATTATTAAATATAGCAAGGTATTAGAGTAATGAGGACTGATGGGTATGAAATAAAGGAAGCTCTAAAGAATATAGAAACAGTAGATAAACAAAACTGTAACAAAACAAAATTAAACAGAGAACTATAAATCAGAGACATTCTGCAGGGGAGGGAAGGGAGAAGGTTCAAAAACGAGGGCAGGAAGAGCACAAGGGACTATGGTGATGGGCACAGATGAACAGGTGGAAATTTTATGGGGACTATACCTGAGAGAAGAAAGCAAACACTATTAAAAAAAAAACTGCTTGAATTAGTTAGAATGTATTAACTTCAAGAAAACCGTACCAAAGTAAATGAAAGCATGAGGGATTTATATTTTTTATGTGAGAAGGTGAGCAGTAAAAGATAACTGACAGAGGTTCAGCATCTCAATGATGCTCTTGAGAAACAGGCTCTTTTTACCACTCTGTTTTGAGCTCTTCAGGTTTTTGGCATTTTGTCTTCAAGAGTGCTGCTACAATTCAAGACATCATTTCGGTGTTCAGATAAGGAAGAAAGGGGAAAAGGTGCTTCTAGCTCTGTCTTTTTTATCAGTAAAAGAGAAACTTCCTTAAGAGATCCTTAGATTTCATCTTGTCTCAGTGGTCAGAATTAGGTCAAATGATCACTCAAATTGCAAAAGAGGCTGTGAACATGTATACTAGCTGCCAATCTCTACAGTGAATGAAGAAAAGTTAAAGGGGTTGAGGATGGATGTTGAGTAGGCCAATCACTGTTGTCACTGTCTCCTTTTTATCTTTTCAGTGCATTTGCTTAAATTGTTTCCTATATATGGAAAGTCCCTCTGAAACTTTCATTTAGCTTTTAGTTTTTTACTTACAAAAATTAGACATGCTTATTACATAAAAATTCTACCCATTCTCAAGTTCATTTCATATTCTATTAAATACATAAAAAATACAAATCCATTCCCTTTATTTCTTTTTCTCTATAAAGTTCTTAAAGATATTATAAAATTTCACACATATGCTATTACATCTTATATTATACTAGATAATTTCACTATGAAGTATCTGCAGCCACTGAAGCATGAGTTCTATCCCCAGGCAAGGAGGTAACCCACATGGCACAGCAGTCCTCTCTTGTCTTGCCTGCTGCTCCCCTCAGCAGTGTATTTCAGTCAATCTGCTTGTTCTGTTCCCACTCTGTCTCCGGTAAATCCTCTCACCTCCCAAACCCTCTGGCCTGTACCCCGGTTCTTGTATGCATAAATAAATCTTTTTTTTAAAAAAAAGACTGATTTAGGTTAAAACTGATGCTTTATTATTTAGTAGCTTCCAGATTAGTATAATTTAAAATAATAATAGTAAAAATAATATAAAAACCTTTCCATAGGATCTACTAAGTGCCAGGAACTCTTAATTATTTGCATATATTAACACATAAATCCTCACAACAATGTGATTTTACAGTTAAGTAAATCAGGCATGATTTTAGTTAGAAAATCAAGGCACAGAGAAGCTAAGGGAATTGTCCAATATCACACAGCTATTAAATGGCAGAGGCAGGTTTAACCTCACATAATTTGGCTCCAGAGATTGTGATCACTATGCTTTACTGCTTCTTTGCAGACATATTGGTCAACTTTTCTGAACTTCTGTTTTTCTACTGTTTAACAGGGCATGATATATACTTTCACATATCTAATAACAGAAGCAAAATGCCTGAAAGTATTGGCACAGAAGAGGAATTCAATACACAATATTTCCCTTATTCCTTCTTTTTGGTGGCTCCCCAGATGAAAACCAGCTCAGTAAACATTTAGCAATACCAGTCAACAACTCTCGGTGACTAATTTTCTAGGCTAAAAGTCCCAAAGTCATTTAAAAATTCTCATAGGAGGAGTCAAAGAAAAGCCTTTTAAAATATTAACAGACGTTTCAATTTCATATATTGCTTACATGTGTTAAAGTACAAGAATTTAAGCTATTAGGTTCTCTACTCGTCGGCATCACCATATTGATTCACCAATACCACTGGCACCCTGGCCCTTCCCCACCCTCATACCCCATGTACACACTGACTCACTGCCTTATGACATGAGTGGCACAGACATTGGCTTGAGGCATGACTGACAGAGCTGCATGAGGAATCAGAGGCAAGTTCTTCACTTTAGCTCCAAACAAGATCTTGCAACTCATAGCAGAGGTTATCATTGTGAAAATCAAGGATTCTAATTCAAAAACATCTGGTCTTTGGAAACCGGAAAGACTAATCTCTAGAAGAGACTGTTTAACATAAATTTTACTTCAGACTGAATTAAAAAATATATATATGAAGAGCTACATAACTCTATTCCTGCAAACTAGATAATATTGGCCTACAACTGGAGAGAAGACAACTTCAAAAATTCTAAGCTCCTGAGCGGGGCTTGATGCCTGGATGCTGAGGCTTAAGGGGATAGTTTGGTGATGAAGGATTTTTTATTTACCTGGCTTTTCATTCATGCCAGATTGTGTACTTAATTATTACAAAATAAATGAAGAATTTATCTCCCTGTTTTCCTCATCTCCCAAATGTTCCATAAGCTATAACCAAATATAGCATCTGGTACATATTAGTCACTTAATAATTATTGAGTGAATCTATGCAACAGGATTTCAAAAGCAATTGTGGAATTAGTATGAGAATGTCAATGAAAAAAGTATGTAACCACACACTTTTACTTGAACACTTAAATTTATCTACCATCCCAAAATGGTTAACTTCATAGTTTCTAGTGCCACGCAGATTTGAGTTTCAACTCTTCCACTTAAAAGTTGTGTGATAATGGATGAATCACTTATCCTCACAGTTCCTCAGTTTTCATGTCTGTAAAATGGGAATAGTGATATCTACTTCTTGGGGTTGTTTACACATTAAAACAACTTATACTTTAATGCTGTTTGGCATATTTTCAAGTACCTGTTGGATTCTGTATGTCTTCTGCCCATTTTTAAAATTGGATTGTTTGAATTATTTATTTACTTATTTTTCTTGCTGTTGAGTTGTATGAGTTCTTTCTATATGTTGTATATTAGCTCCTTACCATATAATATGATTTTGTTTTCTCCCTTTCACAGTTGTCTTTTCACTTTGTTTTTGGCTTCTACTATAGCTCTTAATGCACCACCAATAGTTATTTTATATCCTGTCTGATAATTCCAAATATTGTGTTATACATGAATCTTCTTTGTATTCGTGCTTTGCTCTTTCAGACTATGCTTTAATCTTGCCCTTTAACATACTTTTTAATTTTTTTTAAGATTTATTTATTTATGCATACAAGCACTGGGGTACAGGTCAGAGGTGTGGTGGGGGGTGAGAGAATTCACCACAGACAGAGTAGGGAGCAGAACAGGCAGATCAACAGAAGTACACTGCTGAGAGGAGCAGTGGGCACAGCAGGAGAGGTCTGCCGCACCATGTGGGTCCCCTCCCTGGGCAGCAGCAGGGATCAAACTCATGCTGCAGTGGCTGCGGTTTGCTTCATAGTGTGTTGCTTAACCCGCTGCGCCACCAGGGAGGCCCTACTTTTTAATTTTTGTTTGAGTGCTGGACATGATATATAGGATAATAAAAATTGAAGTAAATAAGCAAAAAAAAGTATACTTTAAAAGCACTTAAAACAGTGTCTGACAGGTGCACTATAATAGGTACATTATAAATATTTCATAAGTTAATAAATTATCAAATATACCCATTCCTTAAATATTTCCCTTTTGTACTCAGCTTAATTTTGAACTTACCTGAAAAACATCTTTGAAGATTTGTTTTCAAAGCATTATAACAGTATCAAAATCAAAAATAAACTTGTACTGCCTTTACAGTTGGAAAATAAGGCTAAAAATCTTAAGGAGGAAATGGGCTTAACACATCCATAAGAGAAGACAAGTACTTATGTCACTTCAACACTTCCTTTGTGCATATCAAACATTGCTCATCAATCACAACAATGCTTTCCACTAAGCCCAGGTGTGGTTTGAGACTCATTCTCAACAAAGAGGTTTCAGATAGTCACTAAAATTCAGAATGTATACTAAAGAGATGACAATACATTGTCATGACTATTCTGCTGCTTTCTTTTGGGAAGCACTTGAAAACTAAGCCAATCACCATTTAGGAAAGTTATCATAAGTAATTGTATTCTGAACTAGAAGACTGCTCGTGAGGCATTTCAGTGTTTAACTTACAACTTTTCTCTGTGAAATTATTGTGTCCTTTTCCTACCTATAACTGAGATTATCAGCCCTATTCATTCCCTCTTAGAAATGAAAGTATGTGATATACAAAATTTGGAGATGAACCCCAAGATTCCTGCCTCCTGACATACATACCCTTATACTCCCCTTGTCTTGAATGTGCATGAGACTTGTTGAATATAATTGTCACTCCTGAGATTAGGTTAAATTATATATGAAAAATTAAAGGATTTCTCAGGTGTTATTAAAATCCCTAATCAATTGAAGTTCAGTTCATCAAAAGGGAGATTATTATGGGTATGCTTGACCTAATCATGTGTGCATTTTAAAAAACGAACAATAATGTAATATATATATAAACTTAAAAAAAGAAAAAATATAGAAGTCAGAACCAGAAGTTAAAGACCTTCAAAAATCTGTTTTTACAGGTGTTAGAACCTATGTTTCTAAACATTATGCAGGTGCAGAATGCATTGTATCTTCCCTGATAAATCTTGTCATGTTGCCTTTAATTAGTGGTCTACATGAACTGTTTTCTTCTTTAACTGAAGTAAAATTTTATGTAATATTATATGTTTCTGGTGTGCATCATTAAAAATCAACATTGATAGAAACTTGAAGCAGCAGCAGATTCTCTCAGGTTGGACTTGAATAAGCCACTTATTATGTTGTGCATAGGACTACACAGTAGGGCTTGGTAGACTGTCTAGAGCTGAGGGCTTCAGCCCTCAAAGGAATGAGTTCTGCCAACAATCAGTGAGCTTAGAGGAGAGCCCCAAATCCCAAATGAAATTCTAACCCTAGCTAACACCTTCACCACAGCTTTCTTCAACCCTGAGAAGAGGACCCAGCTAAGTTATACCTGGATTCCAAACCCATGAAACCCATGAGAAAATAAGCTTGTATTTTCTTAAGTCACCAAGTTTGTGTAACTTAATATACCCAGGTAGAAAATTAATAACACAGGGTTTTAATACACATTTTGTAGAAAGTCTGTGCTTTGCTTAAGTCTGTACTTTTTATGTGACCTTAAAGTCTAAATTATAGTAAATAACCTTTCCTACGACATGAAGGGAAAACTTCATATCTTACCATAGCAAAAGAACAACATAGAAATTATTTAAAATGGTTTCAGCTTCCTGGAAAATTGAGCTATTCATCACACTCAATGCAATCTTTAAAATCACTTCCCAATCCAAAATATAAACTGACTTAAAATAATCCCTGACAAGTTGTTTTTTCTTAAAAATTTAACTGCTGATCCTATTATTTTGCCTAATGGGGGCGGGGGTGGGAGGAGGGAGAGAAGTATGACTCCAAAGGCCTTCTTTTGAAAAAATTCTCTCCCTTAACCACAATGACTTAAAATTAATCTCTTAGAATCAGCACCACCTATTTAACCAAGAAAAAAAGGCCATCTATGGCTTAGGCTAAATTGCAGTCATTCATTCTTCTCCAGCATTCTATTATTCACAAGGCTTTTTTTAAAAATAGAAGTTACAGTGCTCTAATTCTCATGAGATTTTTTTCTTAGGGTTAATTTTCATAACACTCTACAGTAAAGATTTTTAAGTCACTTCATTGATGGAAACCTATACAGTAAGAGACCATGTTTTGAACTGTAAAGGCAGAATCATAGGCTTGACTCAAGAAATAACCCTAGTTCATTGATCCAAAGTATGTTTGAATATTTTATGTGGACAGGGGACTGATTACTTCCGTGTCATTCAATCACTTCCAGTTTTATTTATTTTTTAAAGATTTATTTATTTATACATACAAGAGCTGGGGTACAGGCCAGAGTTCAGGGCAATGAGAGGATTCACCAGACACAGAGTGGGAGCAGAACAGGCAGACTGACTGAAACACACTGCTGAGGGGAGCAGCGGGGCAAGGCAGGAGAGGTCTGCTATGCCATGTGGGTCCCCTCCCTAGCCAGCGGCAGGGATTGAACTCATGCTGCAGTGGCTGTGGTTTGTTTCATAGTGCATTGCTTAACCCACTGCGCCACCAGGGAGGCCCCACTTCCAGTTTTAGATAGCAAATTAAGTTACTCTTAAACATTCTTTTTAAAAGTTCTTAATCTTTCTAATTAAAAAGAATCCTATGTTTACTCATCTATCATAATGATGGCAAAAATTAAGACATAAACTCATCTGCTTACCTTTTTCTACAAAAAAGAGTAAAATATCCAGCCTTTTGGACATTGCTCTCATCTCCATTTTCCCACTTGGTATTATTATTAGGTTTTGCCTTGTCTAGTCCCATGCACATAAGAGAGTAAATCCAAGAATATCATGAGCCAATAAGTAATCTGGTAATATAGCAAGCTTCTCATAAAATAGTGGGTTAATTAAGTACTTTCCCAAGGGTCAGATCAATCGAAGATGTTTCTATCTAGAGCAGGTGTTAACTAACATTTCTCAATTATATATTGAAAGCATCTATCCTGATATATTAAAAAGATCCCCAACAATATTTGCTGGAGAGCATGTGGAGAAAGAGGAACTCTCTCTCAAACATTGTTGGTGGGAATGTATACTGTTTAAAAGTGCATTCATTTTAAAAACTGATCTGGACCTACCTTAAAAAACATTTCTTAAAAAGTAGAAATACCAAATGATCCAGCAATCCTATTTTTGGGTAGCTATATAAATAATATGATACCATCAGCTCAGAAAGATTTATGTTCCACAATATTTACTGCAGCATTATTTATAATAGTTAGGGTTTATAGACAACCTAAGTGCCCTCTGATAAGGATTGGATAAAAAGATGTGCTACATCCACACAAAAGAACACTATTCAATTATAAGGAAAGATGAAACATTGCCATTTACAGCAAAATGAAAGGAATAAATGAGATGAAATGTAGCAAAGCAAGTCAGAAAGATAAGGAGAAGTATTGGACAATTGTATATAAATAAATAAATTAAGGAACCAAAGTGAATGAATTGACAAAGCAAAATAGTTATAAACTAGTGGACATTAGAAACTAAAGTGAAGTTTCTGAGGTTAAGAGAGAGGGGAATGAAGAAAGGGTCAAGGGGTAGAAGGGAAACATTTAAAAAAAAAAGAAAACACCTATGTTGGATGAAAGTATGGACCACTAAAAGCATACTAACTTTTTAAAGGCATACTACCAGGCAACCTAACTTTTTAAAGGATGGTCCAAAGCAAAAGAGTCAAGAGCCCATCTGCCATAGTCTCTTGATCATCACTCAAGTAAATAATACCTATTTGAAAGTCTATTATGCTTTAAGGAATATATTTCACATTTTATAATCACCTACAAAATACATAGGGAGATAAAGTATGATTACAGAAAATGTTTTATAAAGATGAAACTGATGTATCAACCCCAATATATGACAAGATTATGAAAAAGCCCACTGTGCAATACACATCTATTTCATTCATCCCATCAATGTTTATCGGGGGTCATACCGTCTCCCTCTCTGAGTGTGTATGATGCCCAAGAGAGTCCCAGCCTTCAGTTCTCCAGGTGACAGTGATTGATGTGATTCCTGTCATCAACTTTTAGTGTTGTATGTTCCCTCCAAATAACTCACTAGTGGTGACTACATGTCATTTTGTATGGTATTTGCTTAAGTGTCACTCTTATCTCTCACTATAAAACTACTCCTGTTTTCTCTTTTGGTAGATTTATTCCTACTATTTGTGGGAATGTAAGTACTTCTGATTGGCTGGTTATATTATCATCAGTTGAGCTAGATATGCCCTTCATTTTCAAATGAAGAATATAATCACCATTTGTTTAGTGTTTAACACTTAAGTTCCATTATCTTCATTTGCGTACAACTTGGAAATTTATGATTCTCCTTTTAATAGATGCAGAAATAGAGGTTCAGCAAGATAAATAACTTATTAAGTCTAGAAAGGGAAATTGAATTTGGAACCAGATAATATGAGTTGTGAGCTGCGTAATCATGAGCAGATGACTAATTTTCTCCATATCTCAATTTCCCCTTATCTCAGAGGGGGACAAAAATTGTTGTCTGGATAAAATGAGGTACATGAAACTGTAAAGTTTCAACCAAAGGTAAACATTGTTGTTGCAACCTCTACAGAACTAGCACATTAAATTATTTAGCCTCTATAATGTGAACTTCTTCAAGTAACAAGATTAGAAATATCTCAGTAGCAATACTATAGTATCCTTAAAAATTTTATATATACTTGAACAAAGCTTTAGCTCAAAATATTTCTATAGCACCCACCTCCCCCAAAATAGTGCCATTTTCCAATATTCCATTAACTGCAAAATAAAAGAACTGACCTGACCATGAAAATAAACAAAAGCAATTGACAACTAAATCCAAAACACTTTTTTTCTGCATTTTTTACTTCCCTTCTAAAATGATCTAAGATTTCTAAAAAAGGATATTATACTTTGAAAACACACAGTGATTACTTTCCTCCTACTATATACTGTGCTGGGCAATTAAGGAAACTGAGATAAATAAGACAGAATCCCTGGTCTGAAGTCATTCCTGACACAAAATAGGTAGCTTATCTGGAAGAATGATAAATCTGCTGATAAATCTCTATATACAGTAAGAATAAGGAAATTGGAAATTGGTCATATAGCTTCTACCCCACAAGACATTTGTCTTATCAGTCTATTTTATGTAATAATACCAAACTTCCAGAATTTATTTCTCTGGCAGACCGTATTTTTTGAAAAATAAATATCTACAAAAGAAGATTTTAGCAAAATAATAATAATAATGAATAAGAATCAGGCTATTAACAGAAAGTAAACACATAATTTAGTTTTTGATATTTTTGTCATCGAGTTTATTCAGGTCTTTTCACAAAGCTGCAGTTTTGTTGTCAATGACAGGACACTCTCTTGGCCAAACCAAAAGGAGAATGCTGATTCCTTTAACTATATATTATCTTCAATCATTTGAAGAATTAAGGGTTTTAAATAGGTTGTTCCTCAACAAAATTAAAGAGAAGTAGAAAAAAATAATAAACCTTTCAACATTAAATAGGTTTTAAAAATGTCACAAAATAACAAGGCATTAAGTCTAAAAGGTCAAGTAGTCAATATAATTGCCTATATTTATACCTGAAAGAATAGCTACTTTGGGCAAGCTGGGAGAAGAGCGTTAAGGTTAACAATGGTATATCTTACCAAATTAGAATATCAATTTAGTAAACAGGAGTTTCCTCATTATGAATGTGGATTTCTGAGATGCTTTTTCTTTAGATGTGTATTTTATACAGTTTTTGGACTGCATGAGGTCAACATGCCAAGTGTTACACAACTGCAGGAAGCACCATTGACATCTACAGCCAATAATGTAAATTTTGCCTCTGGAATTGCATAACATTGTAACATGAGATGAGAAGGGGAAGGTTTTGAGGTAGGCCTGATGGTGTATGAGCAAATGAAGGCCAGTAATCACACACGATTCTGCACTCTTAACCTAACTACCTACCCTGGAACTTTAACAAGTGTTCAGGTTGGGGTATTTTTAGACACCTGGGATAGTTTTCAAACATATGTTCCTGAATACCATAGTACCACATCATGTCATTTTTCATAGCACTGTGTTAGTAACATTATAAAATAATTTCAAAGTAAAGGATTTTATCATAACATTGGAGTAAGTTTGAAAATACACACCCCTTTAGTGTGGAATGTCTATAGAACATATTCAGAACGCTCTCTGAAAATTCTGAGATGCACCCTGAAAATTTTCAGATGTACCCTGAAAAGTCTGTCTTACATGTTGTTCTACTTACTTTTTTTTAAACTCATGTTAGAAAGGTTTTTGGCTTTAAAGACATCAGTCATGCTGGTATCACAGCATATTTGAGTCAAAACTATCAATTCCATCTTGATTAGGATATATATCTGGCTAGTATACCTGCAATATACACATATGTGCACACATAGATACATACCAACCACACTAATACTCATTTAACCTTTGTGGGATTTGTTTGTATCATCTTGGAAATAATGGTTTTGGTTTAACATATTAAAAACAGTTTTTAGAAAGACAGAAAACATTTATGTGAAATTTTTGTGTGAAGGAAAAACAAATTGATGATATCTTTCACTGTATGATGTATTTATCCAACAAATATTTAAGTAGCACTTTTTAGTGTAAATACTCTCGAAGAAAACAAGAATGAGATTGTAAGAGTAGAGAGTATATAAACCAAAACAAAAAGAGATCATAACATAACTTTCTTAAGTGGAAGATACTAACCTCATTACTTCAAATGAAGGAATAAAAATAAATCAAATGCAAACTAGAATACATTACTATACCTGGCATTTAATTAAAAATTAAAACTGTAAAAGTTGTTTTTTATTTTTGTAATTTATGTCATATAATTTTATATTCACTTTGCAAAGTACCAAGATGAAAGCTTTGACAAAATAAACATTCTATTTAAAAGAATCACCTTACACAACGTGTTTTAGTTCTTTTGGTTGCTGAAATATAAGAAGCTGAGAAAAAAAATAGTGTTCCTACAATTATTTGTGACCTCCCCTTCTTTCCTCTGCTCCCTAACAAGGCCAACTCAGTACATGCAGATCCTGCAGCTTTAAAAAATCCTTATCATTGCCTAGTGATCACTGTTTCAGTCAGGACAATCCAAAAGTCAGGTTCATCCAAAAGTTCGCTTCCTCTCTCTTATTGACAGGAAACCCTGCCTATGACGAGTTACACATGCCTCGCTCAGTGCCTGGTGGGCCAGCAGCTGGAGACTGAGGAAGAAAAACAATTTCTAAACCTGGTGTTCATGCAATAAACTATCAGGTGGTAGTGAGACGGGAAGGTAATTTGGGATTTCTTTAAATACTCATAACCACAGTCTTCCCCAGATTGTATAGAGAACTGTGATAGTCTCAAAATAATTTACAAAAACATACAAAATAAAATCTAATAAAATTTTAGGCTAAAACAACTTTAATTTAAAAACTGAGCAAGTGTGTTGAATCTTATGCTAAAAACTGCTTTTAAAAATATTACCTATGGGAACACTTAAAATGCACCAGCAATTGAACTGAATAACTGGTTCTCATGTATAATTTTTTCAACTATATTGCTTCAAAGAAATGCATTAATTATGAGACTTTTGTTTAGACACCTGATTGAAAGCAAGAGGGTTGGGGAAGGAAATTAATTACATTTTTGATGTGCTAAAATTTAGAAGTGAATGAAAGGTATATGGATGGAGATGTCCTTCAAGAAGCTGTTGATTTGGACCTAGAGTTAGAGAGAATGTTCAGACTATGGAAATAAGATTAAAAACAAAAAACAAAAAAAAAAAAACAAAGGAGGGCCTCCCTGGTGGCGCAATGAGTTAAGCAATGCACTATGAAGCAAACCACAGCCACTGCAGCATGAGTTCAATCCCTGCCGCTGCCCAGGGAGGGGACCCACATGGTGCAGCAGACCTCTCCTGCCTCGCCTGCTGCTCCCCTCAGCAGTGTGTTTCAGTCAGTCTGCCTCTTCTGCTCCCCACTCTGTCTCTGTTGAATACTCTCACCTCCCTGGCTGTGGCCTGTACCCCAGCTCTTGTATGTATAAATAAATAAATCCTTAAAAAAAAAAAAAGGAGAGGAAAGATAGAAGGTTGAAAATGAAGCCTAAAAAAAGTATATTTATGGAGATATACATAAAGAATGAAGAGAGAAAAAGAGAAAAAATTATTGCATGTAAATCTAGATAAAAAAGAATAATTAGAAGAACATAATAAACTTAGAGGCCAAGAGGTAAGCAGGGCTCACTCAGATAATGCAGAGAGGTCAAAAAGCGAAGAATGCAGAGAGGATCACAACTAACTAGTTGACAATGTTGTTTACATGTGTGGAAGTAATTTCAGTAGACTGATGAGAGCAGAAGCTAAATTACTAGAAGAAACAGATTGTAAGTGAGCAAGTGGTGACCATGAAGGAAACAGGAATAACTTCTTTTTTTTTTTTTTCCAAAAAGTGATGCCAGAAGAAGAGAAAGGGGAAACAACTGGAGGACAGCCTCTAGCTCTTGAAAAAGGAAAGCTCAAGTAGTGGTATAATTTGACTTTTGACCAAAGATGAAGAACGATAGGGATCCTTTATCTCTGAGGACTCAAAAAAATTTAATAAAAAATTAAAATTCTGAAGAACTGAAAACTAATGTTTGGGCTGCTACTTAGCAACTCATGTAGGTCACACCAGTTAGTGTTTAGGAATTCCCTACCCTCCTGAAACAGCCTTGGTTTTAAGCCCAGGCAGTTTGCTGTTTGTTTACTTTTCCTTTGGTGAGAGCTTCTGAACATCCTGTGGTAAACCAAAGGCATCCCTGCCCTCTCCTGCCCTCTCTTCCCTCCGGTGGCACCACACATCCTCACCTTACCTTTCCCTTTTTTATTTCTCAAGTAGGCTTTATCTTGGAATTTCTAGCCTAACAAATTAAGATTATTAAAATAAGCGGGGCAAAACCTCTGGCAATTAAGGAGGGATTCATTCCACTGGAAACACCAGCCAAATTTAAAAAGAAAGCAGAGTATGTGGGGGGAGGTACAGGGGTAGTATAGATAAAACTTGAATACTGTGAGACTGCCTGGTGGTCCAGTTACCTAGGTCAAGTTGGCTCAAATTTGCAGAGTTGGCTGAAATAGTGAGAGAGGAGCACAGGCAATCAGTTTAGCCACTAGAAGAGAACAGTTCCTAGTTTAGATGGAAGACTCCAGTGATACTAACAATTTCCTTACTAAAAAAACTGAACCCACTGTTTAAAGTAGAGTCTGTATAAGTATGAGAAATAATGCGTTTTCTCAAAATAACACACATTATGAGATGTCTGTGTTCGTGTGCAGTATCTTCTCTCAGATTTCTCTGTCAACCCTTCTTGTGAAATTATGTATCATTTTCCTCATTTAGTGGTGGGAGTGCTAAATATCCCTTTGACACTATATGCTCCTATTCTGTTCATTTAACATCACCTAGTTTATCATACACTATCTTGTATGTTTATGTCCCTACCTGACATAACAATAGGACTGGATGTCATCCTCTTAGGGACAAGTTTCAGTCTTCATATTTTCTTCTATACAGTCCCTCTGATTTGAAGATAGTTGCTGTTCACCAAATATTTACTGAATGGAAATTGAACTTTCTCAACTTGGCTCTGAGCTGTAACTAAATTTGGGACTCATTTAGGCTTAAAATCTTTGTTCATAAGAATGGTATACAATTTTCCAAAGCTAAACCAAAATAGGTGATAAGCTTCCTCAGCCAAATGACTGTAATAAAGGTCAAAGATACAATAGTGTATCTACGAAAACATCAAAGTCAGGTAAATCTAAAGGAGAAAGATAAATACCGGATGATATCATTAATATATGGAATATAAAGTAACTTTTATTTTGATTCATCTTAATCATAACTACAATCAAATGCTTTTCCCAAGCTGTTCCGATACCTGTTAAAATATCTTTCATCAAAAAGACAAGACATAAATTCTGGTGAGAATGTGGAGAAAAGGAGCCCCTTGTGCACTGTTGATGGGACTGTAAACTGGTGCAGTCTCTGGAAAACAGTATGGTGTTTCTTCAAGAAATTGAAAAATAGAACTACCCTATGATGCAGCAATCCCACGTCAGGGTGTATATTCAAAGGAAAAAAAAAATGCTGTGTCTAACAGAATCTGTACTCTTATGTTCTTTGCAGCATTTTTCACAATAGCCAAAATATGGAAACAAATGTCCATTGATAAATGATTGGATAAAGAAAATGTAATAGACAGACATTACTGAATATTATTAAAGCTTACAATAAGGGAATCTTGCTATATTTAATGTTATGAGCCTGGAGGGTATTAAACTAAGTGAAATAAGTTTGACATTTGGTGCATGAAATCACTTATATGTGGAATCAAAAAAAAAAATAGGCAAACTCGGAAACAGTTATATGGTAGTTGGCAGGGGCTGAAGGGTTGGGAGAAATAGGTAGAAACTGGTGGAAAGGTACAAACTTTCAGTTATAAAATAAAGAAGTTATGAGGATCCAATGAAACAGTGAGTATAGTTGATAATTCTATGTTGTATAATTTAAATCTGCTAAAAGAGGAGCTTATGTGTTCTCACAAAAAAGAAAAAAGTTGAGGGTAGAGATTTATTAATTTACTGGTTGGAATTCTTTCACAATGTGATGTATATAAAATTATCACTTTACGTACTTTAAATGTGTTACCATTTTAATTGTCAATATGTCTCAGTAAAGATGAAAAAAATGACATCTGTAAAATCCTTCTGTAGTGCAAGGTAATATTCACAGATTCTGGGGAGTAGGATATGGATATTTGTGAGGTGTTGGACATTCTTCCATATATCTATTCTATCTATTTGTACTATTTAACCATTACCAGTATCTATTTGACCAATTGTTCATCTTGAAAATACTTCATCTAGCTCTATGGATTAGTCTTCTGCTTAAACCTTTTCACCAGAAAGAAAGGAAATCTTGAAAGATACTAGTCTAATGAATAATCACACTGTATTTTAGTAAGTAAATGTTAATAAGTATGATGTTATATTTTCCCATTTCCTCAAAGGCATCATTTTTATGATACAAAATGAAAAAGGCCTGAAAATTCTAGGACTAAATTAGTTTGACAAATGCTATATGGGGCTCCCAGTCTTTGAGCAGTAGCGTTGTTTAGAGAGGTTTATAGATATAATTAAGTATACATTTTAGACAAACTATTTATAAATATTTAAACAATGCAGAAAAAAGTAAAAACAAATTATTTCTATATAGAATATATTTTTCTGTTTGGAAGCAACTTTTGCTTCACGTAATGTTTTTAACTGATAAAGAATTTGGAAGTTTATACTCCTTGAATGGTGATTCTAATTTTCCCACATTTTTTCAAATTTCTAAGTAGAAAGTGGAAAATCTCTGATCCACACCATCTGTTTGTCTCATCCAGTGGTGCATTCCGACCTCTGCAACAGAACACTCCTGACAACCTGCCAATAAAATTCCTAAGATTGTCAAGACACAGAGTACTTGTGAAAAAGATCAAGATAAGATTTTTCATGGTTAAATTTCTCACACAAACCCTTTCTCAGAGCACCCCTGGCTTCAGTAACAGATTTCAGGTAAAACTGGAAAAAGCCACACAGAGAGAGCTTTCAATGATTTATTCCATAAACAAGCAGTTTGCTGGGTTGGAATCCCTGACTCATTCAACTAGGGCATAGAAGTAAGGGATTCCATTTGCATTCATTTAAATGGTAATAAGCTGGTTCCAAGTCACATCAAATTTACTGCATTCCCATGAAGAATGTAGATTCTGGCCTACCAGACATTATTCATACACAATCCACAGTAGTCACTCTGTGTTTTGCCCAAACAAACAGGGTCACAAGAAAAGTGTGTATGATCCCACAACTATCATGATGGTTGAGAAACTTCTTTCTGAAACAAGAGACCATATGTAGTGACATTTACTGATCAGTTCCTAATGTGATGTAGGCTACACTAGCAACTTTATATGTGTAACCTCAATACTCACTACTAGTCTATAAATTTTATACTATTATCTAACCTACTTTTCAGAGGGAGAAGTTGAGGTAGAGAAGTTTAATAATTTGCTTAGAGTCACATGTCAGTGAACCTGGAGTCAGATGGAAATCCATATGCTTAACCACATTTATACCAAGAAGATGCTATTCCTTTAGGAAGGAATCACTCCTGACACATCATTAGGTATGTCTGGATTTTCCAGGAGTTGTGGAGAATGGGTTTGTATTGATTTATCTACTCATACTCAGTCAACCAAGGAACAGTTTTATAGGATGGCTGATGGAATCTTGGTGGAGTTACTGGTTCCAAGTTACAGTAAATTTATTGGCCCATTTGGAGATGTATCTGAAACCCAGACTCATTCACATGGTGCTTTAATGATAAAAACTAATAAGCCATATTCATTGTTAAAAATAATTTCTTTGATTGCCTGAAACCATATGTTTCAAAGGAACTGAACAGTTAATTAGAAACAGGAAAGCTCTTAATAGCATTCAATATGATGCCCCTTAGTTATATTTTCCAATGTTCTTTTTCTTGAAGCCACCAAATTCCCGATATTACTAAACATACTGAGTTCCCAAAATTCATATTATTATATTGCCTTCAAGTGCCTTCCTTTGAAATGTCTGATAAACATTCCATAGTTTGCTGTGATATCAACTCTAATGATTAGGAGGAAGTTTTCCAAGTTGACACAAATTTTGAGTTATCATAGAAACCTCAGGCATAGTCCTCTAAAATCAATTTGTGATTCTCTAAATCAAAGAACTTATTTAAAGATAATAGGGTACTGTTTCTTAAAAAGTGATTGTCCTCATAGATAAGAAAAAATCAAAGGTAATACAGGATTAATGTTTGTCACATAATCGGCTATTCTTTTTTCTCACTAAGATATGGGAGCAATGCAATAGCACTTTTGAGGTTGCATTCCCCCCCAAAGCAATAAAAATGAGAGAGAAGATAAACAGGTGGGACTACATCAAGATAAAAAGCTTCTGTACAGCAAAGGAAACATTCAACAGAACAAAGAGACACCCCACTGAATGGGAAAAATTATTTGCACTCCACACAACGGACAAGGGTCTGGTCACAAATATATACAAAGAACTCATAAGACTCAAGAAAAATAAAGTAAAAAACCCAATCAAAAAATGGGCAGAAGAACTTAAAAGACATCTCTCCAAAGAGGACATACACATGGCCAACAGGCACATGAGAATACTCAACATCCTCCGTAATCAGGGAAATGCAAATCAAGACCACAATGAGGTACCACCTTACACAGGTAAGAATGGCATACATCAAAAAAACCAACAACAACAAATGCTGGCAAGGATGTGGAGAAAAAGGAACCCTAGTACACTTCTGGTGGGAATGCAAGCTAATCCAACCATTATGGAAGACCGTATGGAGGTTCCTCAGTCTACTAGAAATGGAACTACCATATGATCTGGCAATCCTGCTCCTAGGGATCTATCCAAAGGACACAAAAACACCAATCCAAAAGAGCACCTGTACTCCTATGTTTATTGCAGCACTATTTCTATTGATAAGACTTAGAAACAATCCAAATGCCCAAGAGTAGATGACTGGATCAAGAAGATGTGGTACATATACATGATGGAATATTATAAGCAATCAAAATGACAAACTAGGGCCATTTATAGAAACATGGATGGAGCTAGAAGGAATTATACTCAGTGAAACAAGTCAGAAGGCAAGAGAAAAATATTGGATGGCTTCATATTAGGAGGAATTGGAAAGAGCAACAACTACAACAAAAAAAAAGGAAGAAGGAGAAGAAAGAGAAGGAGGAGGAGGAAGAGGAGGAGGAGGAGGAAGAGGAGGAGGAGGAAGAGGAAGAAAAGGAGGAGGAAGAGGAGGAGGAGGAGCAGATCAAGGAAATGGGCAATTACAAGCAGAAACAAACAAACAAAAGAAAAGAAAGAAAAAAACTCAACAAGACCAAAAGGTCAAAGATAAACCAAAGGGACCATGGGGTGGGGAGGGGAAGGAGGGGAGGGCAGAGATGGGGATGAGGGCAGAAAGAGCACAAGGGACTGAGGTAATGGTGCATGGGTGAAATGGTGGTGGGAACTCCCTGGGAAATACAAATGATGTCAAATATAATTAAATAAATAAATAAGTGGGGAAAAAAATAAAGTTACTGACCACTTAGCTTTAAAAAAAAAAAAAAGAAATGGAGCAATGGCCCACCTCTATAACTACTTATTTATAAAAGTTTTTTTTCATCTTTTATCTCTAAATAATATATGTGTACTGTGCCTTTCATATTCCCTGTTAATGCTCCTGTCAAGGTTAATTTATATGACAGACTTACTTTTCTTTTATTGAGGTGTTTTATAACATTATTTGTCTCATGTGTGCATCATTAAAAACCAACATATGAATATACTATATTAAGTTCACCACTAAAAATGTCCAAATCTATCCTTCATACATTTACCAAAATATTTTATCAATCATTTTCAAGGTTTACCTCATATTTGGGAAGATGCAAATGGATGAGTTTATATTGAGAGGAGTAGAACTCCTCTCAAACTTCCTAAAGATGCAATCGGTGATATAAGTGTGGGTTAGGCCACTCAGAAAGAAATGGCAACAACAAGTGTGTGTTTCATGCTTCTTTAATGCTGCAACTTTCTCTTGAGGACCCAGGGACTCTGAAATCTGGAGAACCTTTGTATTGAGCCTTGTAAAAGTAAAACATATATTTAATGAAATGGAATTATTTCATTTCTATTTCAAGATGGTACCTTATATTTACCTTAGTGTAATTTACTATCCTTATAAAAGACACTGTGTTCAGAGCAATGGAAACAACAGGAAGAATACTATTTCTTGAATATAATGGGGCATTATTTGAATGATCTTGGCATATGTAAAAGATTAAAGGCAGAAGTGAAAAAAAAAAAAAAGATTCCAGTTCTTTTTTGTTTCTATTTAGCACCATGCCAGTGAATTTAAAAGAGGATTTTTTTCAGGGAAATGCAAATTAAAGCCACAGTGAGATACCACCTTACACTAATGGGAATGGCACATATTAAACAAACTAGCAACTAAAAATGTTGGCAAGGATGTGGTGAAAAAGGAACTCTCCTACACTGCTGGCAGGAATGCAAACTGGTCCAACCTCTATGGAAAGCTGTATGGAGGTTCCTCAGAGTACTAAAAATGGAGCTACCATATAACCCAGCAATCCCACTCCTAGGGATCTAGCCAAAGGACACAAAAACATTGATTCAAAAGAATACTTGTACCCCTATTTTCACTGCAGCACTATTTATAATGGTAAGACTTGGAATCAACCCAAATGGCCAAAAAATAGATGACTGGGTCAACAAGATGTGGTATATATACACAATGGAATACTATTTAGCAATTAAAAAAGATAAACTAGTGTCATTCACAGAAACATGGATGGAGCTTGAAGGGATTATGCTCAGTGAAATAAATCAGAAGGAAAAAGAAAAATACTGGATGGTGTCACTTATAGGAAGAATATAGGGGATAAAGGAAAAAAAATAATAACATCAACAACAACAAAACAAAAATAAACAGACAACTACAAATCAGAGACATTCTGCAGGGAAGAGGAAGGGACTGGGATCAAGGCAGGGACGTGAAGAGCACAAGGGATTATGGTGATGGTACACGGGTGAATTGGTGATGGAATTTCTATGGGGACTACACCTAGAAAAGAAAGCAAATATAATAAGAAATAAATAAATAAATATGAAAAATTTTTAAAAATAAAAGAGGACTTACTTTTCTAATCATAAAAGTATTTGTTATATGTACGAAAATAGAAAATATAAAACTATATAAAGAAGACAATTAAAATTATGAGAATTATATCAATAGAAGCGTAATCATTCATAATTCTACAATTCATAGACAAAGGCAAAAATTTCAGTGTATTCTCCTTTTTCTATGCATTTTTAAATATAACTATATTTGTATTATATATTTGTTTCTAACAGTTGTGATGGGATTTTTTTGTGTGTCATAGTCTATTGTGATATCATTTTGTTGGTTGTAAGTAGTCTAGATGGATACTATCATTTACTTTAGTAGTGCAAGGGCTGGAACTATGTTAAACAATTCCCCAGTGAAATGTGCATTGTATTTTTACATTTGTATTGCATTTCACATTGAAATTTAAATGTGTGCTAGTATTCTATCCTGCACATGAAAAATGATTACATTGTAAAACAGGCAACTCAACTATGACAGATACCTTATTTCTAAGTTGTATCTATATTTTCTCTATCATTAACTATTCACTAATAATCATTGTAATACATATGCAATAGTCCAATATTAAAGTTTCCTATTTTTTTACAGGATTTTTTTCCCTTACACCCACAAATTTGCTGATAACAGCATATTTCTGCCATTCCTATTTATAATCTTTTGTTGTTGTTATCTTTTTTCAGCTTGGTGCTTGGAACTGGTTTTTATTGTTAAACCAATCAATTGATAGGAAAATGACTTTATAATTGGCTTAGCCAGAGATCTGCAAACTTTCTAAAAGAGCCAAGAGCAATTATTTTCAGCTTTGTGAGCCATGTGATCTCTGTTGCAAATACTCAGCTCAGTCACTGCAGTAGGAAAGCAACCACAGATACTAAGTGACTGGGCATGTGTTACTTCAATAAGTCTTCATTTACAAAGCAGGTAACCAGCCTGTGGGGCATAGGTTGCTATTCCTAACTTAGAATAGTCAGATTCAAAATCTTGAGGTAGATTAGGGTCATTCTTAATCATGACTTGACAGGTAAGCAAAATTGGTATAACAAGGACAAAAAGGGGTAGCAGAGTTCGGAGATGGGAGAAATCCATTATTGTGCAGGCAAACAACAAGACTGACAGGGTCATTAAAAACAATCACTATATAACATTCCTTCCAACATTTTGCTACTCAAAGAAATACCAGACTAGTTATTTTCAAGTCCTATAAGCATACTGCTTATATTGTAACCAAATACTCATTTCATTTCTTTTCTTTTTCTTTTCTTTGTTCTTCTATACATCTAATCATTTGGCACTCACTAACAATATCACTTTTTGTTATTTTTGGCATAATAACGTTCACTTTATTAGACATCCGAGGTTTACTAGTTCATATTTTCCCATTCTGATTAACAAATATCTTTAGTATTGTATATAATTATTTTAATCATTAGTATAGGCATAATTTAAAATATTTTTAAGGCATAGGAAATTGTCTTATCAATGAAATTATCCAAAGTGAGACTGTTAGTGCTTTGACTAGAAAGAAAGCTTAAGCACACAAGTAATAACTAGGAACTTTCTCTTTTCTTTCAGTTTGTTCCTGTGTCCCATGGTCAGAGCAGAACTGTGAAATTAAAAACTTTCTTAGCCACAAATGGCTATCACCATTTAAGGATTGACACTGTAAATGGTAAGGCTAAATTTCAAAAAGCACTAGCTTATTTAGGCCAAGCATCTCTGGGTGCCAAGCATATTCAGTTTCATTAAGTGAGGAGAATAATCACAGCATTTATTTTATTAAATTACTGTGAAAAAAATGCAAGTGTATAATTCGAAGTTAGAAACTTAATCATCCAAAAGGAAAATTTAGTAATATCAAGCAATTTCTTTGTATGTCAGTTTATAAGTTCTAATTGACATTTTTAGAATCTCACTATATATTATTAAAACCATAAAGAAAAGGGTCCTCCCTGGTGGCACAATGGGTTAGGCAGCGCACTATAAAGCAAATCGCAGCCACTGCAGCATGAGTTCTATCCTTGCGGCTGACCAGGGAGGTGACCCACATAGAGACGTGGACCTCTCCTGCCTTGCCTGCTGCTCCCCTCAGCAGTGTATTTCAGTGAATCTGCCTGTTCTGTTCCCCACCCTGTCTCTGGTGGATCCTCTCACCCACCCACCCCCACATCTCTGGCCTGTGCCCCAGTTCTTGTATGCATAAATAAATAAAATCTTTAAAAAAATTTTTTTAAAAAACCATAAAGTATGTTTAAGAAAAAAACAACAACTCTATCCTTTTCTTTATTAAGTAAAATTCACCCACTAATGCCTGGAGGGTTTTTCAAATGCTTTGCCTGCCCTTTGTAATCAGTCATTCTGACAACAAATGCAGAAAAGATATGAACCTGAATTTTTCTGATCCAAGCTTAGTGTTGACTTTTAGAATACTGTATAGATCGTGTGCCACTCATTTAGAACAGTAGTGCACAGAAAAATGTAAGGCATTTCCAATCCACGAATATCACTTTTTTTATAAGCAGAGGTATGTGAAGAATCATATCCTCAACTCTATAAGTTGCTTGTGAAATTGCTGCCATCTATGTTTCTTCTATACTGCAAAGTCTTTGCTATCAGCATACTTTTATTAGTGAAATACAAACTCCCCCAGGAAACAATGCAAAATAGGATTTAAGATTGGCTGAATCTAAGGCCAGCCACAGAGAGCACTATACTGCTATGGAATGAAAGGCTAACAGCAAGTTAAAGGCCTTCAAGAGGCAATATTCTGTAACCAGATACTGCAAAGGGCTCTACATAGAGGAAGTAGTCAACTATGAATAAGCAGCCCACGAAAGCAATACAATTTTAAATGGATTTTCAAACTTAGCTACATTTTGGCGGCTATATTTATTTTAAAGTGTATTTACTATCATAAGTTGTAGAAAGACATGTTCACCAAAATTTATTTCCTTTATTGCCTGGGACCACAGGTGGAATATATTTCCCAATATCCCATAATCTTGGGTATTCTCAGTCCATGTCTGGCCAATGAAACCTAAGCAGAACTGACTTTGTCATTTGCAGCATCAGCATAAAGCATCTTTCATGTAACCTTGATATGCTTGTTTCCATGTAGGTCAGCCAAGGACAAAAATAATCTCCTTCAGAAGATTTGTAAATCTCCAGATTTGGAAGAATTACGAGTGGTCTGAGCCACTAAATGACTATGTAGATGAGCACTTGCAAAGGATATTCATTTTGGAATTTGTGTAAGCAAAGAAATAATCCATGTTACATCATAAAATGTTGCAATTTATTTGTTTTAGCTAATAGTGATATTGTTACTCTAAATAATACTTGAAAATGCTCCAGAGGATCTATCTGCAATTAAATCTTTGTGCAAACACCAAAACATTTACTTGAATATATTATGAGAAATAGAATTTATGGGCCAAAGAGTATGAAAAAAATGTTTAATTGCCTTTCAGCAAGTTTGTACATCACCTTAAACACTCATGAGAATTTCCTAAAAATTCACTAAATTACATTTCAATAATGTTTTCTAACAAAGACACATGATTTTTATAAGGAATTTGCCATGATCTTGTATTGGCTACTCATTTTTATGTATTAGTAATTATTTATATGTCTTAAACTAAGTCTATGTAACATGACTACCCTTTGTTCTATTTCATTAATCAAAAGCCATTGGATAGTACCTGTCACAGAAAGTTATAAAATGTGAAACAATACAAATACAAATTAGGTATGAATCTAATTTCATCTATGTAAAATTAAAGGTTGTAATACCAAATTTTATTCTGCCTGAAAGTATTATTTACTGAAACTTCATCTTTATGACTTTTACTTTGTTGGGATATCATAGTTGCATGTTAGTTACTTAACAGATGTTTCCTTCTTATAGTTTTTATTGGCTCAAAATGAACACAAGATTTAGTTCAAACAAAAGTGAGACAATGAAATTTAAATAGGGAAAGAGTAGAATATACACTAGAAGAGAAAAAAGGATAGATATATCAGTGGTTTGTTTTGTTTTTCTTTGAAAACTGCTGCGTGTCTGCTCCTGATTTGACACTTGGAGACTAGAAACTTTCTAACTGTGTTGAACAGAACTTCTGTCTCCCTTTGGGAGCAGCCACAAGCCATGGTAGACCACAGGAACCAATGAAAATACCTTATCCTATTTATACTGGATCGCATTTCACCATTTCTGACAGATGGAACCTTTGGAGAAGAATATTAATGACCATTGGGAGAAGACACCAGTCATTTAGGGAAATACTCAACAACCAAGTGATACTTTATACAGAGACTGCCTCGATTTATAGAAAGCTTTGAAGTCAAAGGCAGTTTTTTCTAGTGCTTTTATCTTCTTTGACATTTTTAAGGTTTAATTCTGTATAACTCCCAGATATAGTAAAATACTCTACAAGTACTATGCTATAACCTTTAAGATCTCTATTACTTTTACTTTTTCTATAAATTCTGCAATTTTATAATTTAGGGTTTTCTGGTTTAAAAGTATATGGTTTTTTTCAACAATTATAAATCAAATAATCAAGAGATCATGGATGGCATTTTCTAAAAGCCTCCAAAGCTCCTCACAATCTCTTTCAGCTACTATGAAAAAGACCTATTAGGTGCCCTTTGAAAAAAGGTACAATTATTCCTTAACTGTCCTATCTGGAAGACTCATTTGCTAAGAGGAGGAATAACAAATTCCTACAATGAAAACTAGAGTGTAGAATATGCTTCCTAAAGTGCCTATGTCCTATTCTATCCTAATCTTTTTTCCTCCTCAAATCTCATGGCTGTCAACATAACTACTATAGTATTGAAGACTAAGATTATTCTAACTAAAACAAAAAGATAAGTGATAAGAACTCCCCAAAGAACTGCCTCAGAATTATCCCTGCATGCAGGAGGAAATTCCAGAAACAGTATAAAATGTGTCAAAAATGCTAAAGGTAAAGTGTGTGTTCACTTTGCTGTTTTGAGACAATATACCACACAATGTAATTTGAACAATTATATTTTCATCAGAGAAAATGAGTTATTTTAAAGAATCCAAAGACAAAGCATTTGATTCAAGGGGAATCGCATTGGAGGAAATGAGCTTGAATATGAAACCATAGTTAATACATTGATGAAAAATCATGGAATTCCAGTTTATCATTCTATTAAAATTTCCATAAAATTAGAACTCTATAGTTAATGCTTATATCACTGACACATTTAGATCTGTTATTTTAAAGGCAGAGGTATATTTAAATAAATGCTTGGTGAGGAATATAATGAAATTATAGGAATTATGAGTAAAGATTAAGAAAATGTGTGATTTAGCAGGATAGCAGCTAACTGGAGATAGAAAAAGAGTATAAATGCCATTAAAATGAAAAATCACTTTAGGTCCCATAAAGGGATGTTAACTAGGAATGATGGTTGGAAAGAATGAAAAGGAAAAATGAAGAATAAAAGAATAAGAATAAAATGAAATACAAGAATAAAAAGAATAAAAAGCCAATACAAGAATAAAAAGAAAAGAATAAAAATGAAGAAGAGTTTTCTGAGAGTTGAATCTTTTCAATCTCTAGGGAGTTAATGGAAAATCCATCAACTAGGTCATACTAAATTGTACTGTTGAGAATATCAGTGAAATTTTGTGTTTCTACTTCTTAATTTTACACTCTGGGAAAATATGTGGACTGCCCCCAACAGCTGAGGTCTTTAAGTTCATTTTCTTTAAGACTCCTCTCCTATTTTGGAAGTTGAACTAGATATCTTCCATTAATGTTGGTAAATCTCTTTCTGAGTTGAGGATTTCTACCCATTAGGGTTTCTATGGAATGTCAACATGAGTAGCTACAACTTTAATGTACTTCTACATATTTCATCTGCATGACCAATTGCTTTCATTGCTAATACCATCTGGGTGGATAGAAGAGAAAACAAGGCAAAAATAACCCTTCCACACTTTTTTCTTCCTCTTTTTATGAGCTTCTTATTTTCCCAACCAAAATAGCTATTCTGTATAAATTTTCTCTGCTTTTTCTTATGAATAATTCATGAGATGTAAACCACTCTGTGGCTCATTTGGGGCCCTACTAAGGCCATTTCTTTACTGTTGTTCACAGCAAGCTTAGTGTAGACTCCACTTTCTACTGCTAACCTCAAGGTGAGATTTGCTTCTTCTAGGTGTGAGTCTGAACTCCATTTCCACCTTCCCTGCTTTACTTACTGACAGTGGAAGAAGGGTAGAGACAATTATAAACACACAAAGAGAGAAAGGGAGAGAGTGAGTGATTCTTAGGCAGAAAGAGACCCTGAGGCATTTCATTTGTCTTTCTCATTAGCCTAAGGATGAGGGAGGAAGGTAGATGCAGAGGAAGGATTATGGCAAGTAGTCATATCTAGTGTTTTTCTGCTCAGGACAAAGAACTTAACTTTCTGAGATGGGCCTCTATCCCTATTCATTTCATCACACAGGATGACAGAGTGACCTTGGTAAGATGTCTGCCAAGATTCCCCAGGAAGAGACCATTTGTTCAAGGAAAGCAGGACAAGAGACCTCACTATGGAATCAGAGTGCAAAATGCAGAAACATAGCATAGTGTTTGCCTCTCTGTAAGGTCTATTCGGATGAATACATCTATAAGATAGATTTAAACTATCATAGGGGGTTAAACAAATGTTTATTTAAAATGTTTGAAGTTAAGAGATTGATGGCATGGGTTCAATAATTTAGTGGTGTGATGACTGTTGTCTAATTCATTCATCCTTTCTTTCTGATCACAAAATAGCTGCCACAGTGCTAGGGAACATGCCTTCATTTGAGCAAAAAGAGCTGTGAAGATCCCAGCAAATGTCTGTGGGTCTCTCATTAGCCACACAGCTACCTTCAGTTCTAAGGGAGGCTAGATAAGCAATCATTTCACCTTTCACTCTCTATTAATTGAGATGGAAAGGGGAAAAAGTGGGATTAAGTACTGTGCAAGCCAACCAAGAGCATCTGCCTCAGAAGTGATTCCACACTCAAATTTATCCACTGATTGATTGATTGATTGATTGATTGATTGGAAATACCTAGGAAGGATATCACACCTACTGAGTTATGTCCAAATTCTAATATCACTGTCCAGTTACAAGTTAGTGAGTTTTTCCTTGTTCATAGTTTTTGAGCATGTTGTGAGTGTATGTGTGCTGAGGGGGAAAGGGAATTGCAATTTTATTCTTAAATAATTTAATCACTCTGCTCATATGATCCAGCTGTAATACATATTTTGTGCTATTTACTTAGATTATATACTCCACAAAAGTTCAAACACTAAATTGCAAATAAAAAATCGAATGACAAATAAAATATTCCTTCTTAAATTATTGTGTTCATGCTTTCATTACATTATAGTCAACATCACTATATGACTATCATATATTCACATCCAAAGCTAAATGCCTTCTTCCTTCTGCAATTTCAGATGACGCCTACAAAACTAAAAACTCTATTTGTCCTTGGTTTTTCCTCTTGCCTCAATCCTTCCTCTAATTCCGGCTCTACCCACCCACTCTTTGATTTTTCTCACAGAACCCTGCGCTTTCCTAGTTATTCATCTCTCTTTTAAAGAAAGAGTTTCCTCCCTTGACTACTGTGTAATCTTTGCAAGACCACACAATGTGCCTTTTTGTGTGATGATGGTGGACAGATGTGATTTCCCAAAGGGTTCTATTTCATTTGCTTATTTATGGATTCTTCAGACTTCATTCTTTAGTCGGAAACAAAATAAAATCAGAACATTTATTTCTCCTAATTTATATTGAGGTTGGTTTTCATTAATTTAAAGTGATTCATTAATTGTACAAAATTCTTAAGACCTTTTATTGAAAATAATAGAATATACTAGGCAAGGTTATACCGTTTTCCTTTTTAAACAAGGCTACAGTGTTATTTAACAATAGTTAATTTTTCACAGAATAGTTTTCATAATACTTATGCATAGTGAATACAAGTACATGCATTAAAAATTTCCAGTTTTACTTCTCTTCATTGAAATGGCTATTTTATGTTAACAGAGACTGTTAGCTCAAAAAGAAAGTTTAGGACCTAGCTAATATTAAATTTTATTTTACAGATAAGACTGTGGAATCCACAAAAGCTGTGAATGGCAGGCAGAATTGTAAACCAGTTTCCTGATGAACAATTCTGGACTCTTTCACAATCACCAAAATCACATAGGTTCATCCCAATGATAAGTAACTACAAATACCTTATCTGAGCCTCGTGGGGCATGTAGTAAAATGTTTACACAGCAGAAGCAATTGTTTGGCATGGGTCATATCAGGACTAAGCACTGGATGGTGAGCAGGAAAAGAGGGAGTAGAGATGGGACCAGGAATGCAAACAGATTAAATTGGAATGGAGGAGCACTGTTACCAGTATCTTCCATGTTCACTTAGCTAGATTGGGGCAAAATAGCAGGAATAAAAGCTGTAGGTACAAAGGAAAGGGGTAAGGGATCACTTCTGAAGATACATCCCCACTAAAAGAATCTGATAAAAAATTAAAGCCTTGCCTTAATTAGTTATAGTTAGCACATCATTCCACTCATTAACCTATTAAAACATGTTGATTGACTTTTCAAAATGTGGTGAGATGGAATGGAAGAAGAAAAGCATTATTCTCACAGCAACTTCAACTGAAAATCATTTTCAAAGGCTTTATATCGGTAGCATAGTTGATGGCCCTTTAAGAAGCATGCTTACTCTGAAAGAAAATCCATTTTCTTACTCAGTCTGCTCCTTAGTGTTTCTACTTTCTTATTCACTCATCCACCCAGTCAACAAATTTAGGAACTACCTACTATACATTAAACAATTTAATCACTGTCAATATTTACAATAAAGAGACAGTTTTTCTCATGTGATAAAGCTTGGAAAACACAAAATCCTCCTTTTAAAGTATTTGTAAATACTTCTCTGGTAATTTGAAATATTAAGGTGTTTGTGTTCAAAGCAAACAATTCCAATGCCTCATATTAGAAAAGCAATTCATTTTATCTTTTTGAAAGTTAAATCAACAAACAAAATATTCCTAAAAGAACTGGCTATGAAAGCATAAAGGGCATTCAAGGTATACAAGTTCAGAGGGTATGCTCTCATTTAAACTTGTATCATGTTACATAAAATTTATTCCCAATTAAGTATATCACTTTTTAAAATATATATTTATTACATTGTCCTTTGTATTTGTACAATCTATGAAATTCCCACCACCAATTCACTCATGCACCACCACCATAATTCCTTGTGCTCTTTCCAGCCCTGTCCTGATCCTTCTTCTTCCTCCTCCCCTAAAGAATGTCTCTGATCTATAGTTGCCTGATGATTTTGATTTTTTCTTTGTTATAGTTACTTCCCCCCATCCCTTATTTTGGCTCCTCTGTATTTACACAATGAATTATTTCTCAGCAATCAAAAAGGATAAACTCATGCCATTCACAGCAACATGGATAGAGCTATAGGGAATTATGTTCAGAGAAATTATCCAGAAAGAAAATGAAAAATATCTAATGGTTTCACTTATAAGTATAGCACTTAAGTAAATAGTAGGGTTAAATGATGGCATTAACTAACAGACTTTTAAAACTTCAGGGCAATTTCTTCACCATATTAGACAAGTATATTTTATGTACATGAATTATGAGGAAGGACTTGGTTTTCTCCTCCATCTCCCCAATCCTACTCCTAGTCTTCAATAAAATAGATTAAAATGGAAAAATACATTAGCATAATGGCCAAACAAACATGTGAAATGCCTTCTTCCTAAGGTCCTGGCTCTATCTTGGAGGAATAAAGTATATTATGCAGATCCTGCCAATCCCTGGAAGGAACTTTAGGATCACATGATTTTCAAGGTGACACATGGATGAGAAACAGATCCTCCTTTTGTAAATACTACTGCCTTGTAGCATAACTTAGAAGTGTTATTTTATTTTGCTAAATAGGATGGAGTACATCAAGTTTCAGTAGAAAGAAAATAATGTCTTCCTATATAGTTAGATGAATGACAAACTTCGGTACAAAGTAATTAAACAATTAAGTTACATATGCAATGATAAATGGTTTTGGTAAATATTTTGGTTATTATTTTTCCTTGTCCCTGATCCCCTTTCTATTCCCAATACACTTCTACAGTATAATACAGAAGGAGTACTTGACCCATAATTCACAGGGGTTAGAACAGAGTGCCATTAGAAACACTGTAATTCCAGGAAGCACATATCTATCAAAAATAAAGTTCTCCTAAGTCAGATTTGCTAACTAGTTCATATAAAAGACATTGCCTAAGAAAAAATTTCAAAAAATAATGCACTTCATCCAGTACCTACTTCATTATATATACTCATAAAAAGGAAATTATTCCACTGCTTAAAGAAAAGGGTTAACCTAAACTGTGCACATTAAAACTAAAACATGGGCAAACAAGTATCATCAATAGGGAACAACACATTTATCCAAATAATTTTGAAAAAAGGGAAGGATCCAGAGGGATCTAATGAAATTTTCTAAAATTAAATATAAAACCAAATTAAAGTATTTAAAAGTATAAATATGAAATGGAGGGGGGGAAAGAATCAAAAAATCTAATAACAATATCCTATTATTAGGGAAGCTCAGAATAACTGTTGAAACATTTTATTTCATATTAAAAGGGAAGAGCTATACTCATTACCATTCCACTGAAGAGAAGGTATCCTTTTCTGGCATGTTTGCCACATTAGTTTAACTAATGATTATTAGCATATGTTTTAGTGCCCAAAATCAAAAAAACTGATGCCATGCCAAAGAAATTAGAGGGTAGACAAAGGAAATATAAGGAATTCAGCCTCACCTTTTAAAATTTTTAAGAGAAATTACTTCATGAAGAAAACACTTGTATTTATATAGGAAGTTCAGTTTGAGTTTGAGAGTAGTGAATCAAGCAATGGAAGGCAGCTCAGAACAGCTATGAAGAGAATGAGTAAAGATGAAAAATGAGTTGCCTAGGAATCTGGCTACTCTCTCTTTTTTAATATAGAATCTTGCTTTTTATTTACATATGAAATTAGAGGGTTTCCTTAATTCAAGCACGTAAGTGTCCTTCACAGCAAATTTTAGATTTCTTTTTATTACAAATGTGTATCATTCCACCAGCCCTTCCTGTCACTAAAGTACCTCAGTTGAAATGGGCAGTATCTGTATTCCACTTGGGCAACCACTGAGTGATTCGTTCAGGACAGAACCAAAAAGTAGATAAGAGTTAACCTCCTTCTGAAACCTTTTCTTACTCTACCTCGTACATCCATTCTTAAAATACAAACTTCTCTACTTCTCTTTAGTTTAAAGTAATCTTTTAGGTTAAGTAATCCCTTAGCAGCACAGTAATGGTGCTCCCAATGACTCTTTCTTTTTTCTTAGATTGCTTATTTATTTGCACAGAGGCTAGCTAGTTTTTTATTACTTCTCATATTGTGACTTTCCTCCATGTTTATTTCTCTGGCTTTACACCACTAATGTAATATTATTTCTCTAAATAAAGGAAATGGGCCAAAGTATAATTTTATAGTGGTCTCTGCAAACATTTTTCTTTGCCCCCCCCCACTCCCACCCCACCTCCCATGTAAGTCAGGCTACAGTTAATGGGAACTTTTCAAGGATTTTTGGAGAATAGCTGATATTTTGTGTGTTTTACCTGGCACTATGCTTAGTGTTTTTTAATGTTATCTTATTTGGTCCCTAAACAGCTCTGTGAGATATGCACTACCATTATCCCCATTTTTAAGAAAAGGAAACTGAAGCATGGAGAGATTCATTTATCTGCCAAAGGTGAATCATAGAGTTGGAATCTAAACTCAAAGGGGCTAACTCTTAAAATACACACTCCTAAATACTTCATTGTAACTGTGGCCTTTTAAGAAAATATAAAATATGTCCAAATTTTCTTTCTTTCTTGCATTATACATTGATTTTTAATATTTGCTTTGTATGTAGACACCATGAAATTGCATATTAACTTGTACATTTTTGCTCAATAGAAATTCACAAAAAGATCTCAGTATTATACCTCCATAACACATTAACCAGTTCAATGTCTATTACAAAAATTTTTTCTGCAGTCTTCAGAGTATATAATCTTAAATCATGATTACTTCTTTGTCAACTTTCAACATCTTACTGGTTCTATGTTCAAGTTAACGAATACTGTCTGTGGTCATTCAGTAATGGTGCAAGAGTCGTACTTGTAAACTATTGTAAATTACACATAATATAATGTACCTCCACACTGAAAAAACTATGAAGAGTAGAGGATATGTATGTCTTTGTACAAGTTAGCCAAATGTGCTTAAACATTAACCTCTGGTTAATGTCAGGTGTGACTATCACATTCAAAAGAGAATGTAAACTTTCTCTGAGAGAACAGTTTCCACCTTCCTAATTTTATTTTCTGAGTTTATTATATTTGAAAAACTACCTAGGATCTATAGTGAGTATTTTACTTCAAAATCACAGTATTAAAAACATTAATAAGGTCACTCTAAACCCTTAATGGAGAACTCCCCAGGTAGTATATTTCTACTTCTAAATATATAGACATGTTGTCTAAAATAGGCTATTGAAAATCAAATAAAACATAAGTATTCTAAAATAAACTGCCACAAACTAGAGATAGTCCAAATTTAAATAGGTAAAAATATCTTGTATTTTATTCAGAATGAATTCTTAGTCAACAGGTCTAGAAAACTAATTCATAAATGTTCTTGCATTTTGTATATTGAAAGTATAAAGTAATATAAATTCACTTTCTCGAATTTTCTTCTATTTTGTTTCTTATTAAAGTAACACTGGGGCCTCCCTGGTGGTGCAGGAATTTTAGCGCTGCTCTGTGGGGCTTCTGGCCAGGGAGGGGAACCACGTCCACAGCAGACCTCTCTTGCCTTGCCCGGTGTTCCCCTCAGCAGTGTGGTTCAGTCAATCTGCCTGTTCTGTTCCCCCCTGTCTCTGGTGAATCCTCTTACCACCACCACCACCACCTCTACCACCACCATCCTCCCCTGCACCTCTGGCCTGTACTCCAGCTCTTGTATGCATAAATGAATAAAAGATTAAAAAAATAATAAAGTACCATTAGTTTACCCACACTGTCTATGATTTAGAAGTATAAATTTACACCTCTTCAGATGTATGTTAATACACCACACTCATTACCAAATTACCCATAATTTTACACTACAGTCCACTGGACCCTCTCCTCCCTATACTTTTTATCTGCCATCTTCTCCCCCTGGTATTATCAACTCTATTGCCATATACATTTTCTCATCCTGCCACCCTCCCCCTACAATCCCCATGGGAAAGATCCTTACTTAATATGTTATTTTAAAAATCTAGTGCACCAGTATCAATATACTTTTCTTGATTCACTTATACTACCTGATACTTTTGGTATCCCTAATCCCATAGGTTTATTATCTGAGTGATGACACCGCATATGTATACATATGTCAAAACACTTCAAGTTTTTATAACTCATGCATGCATTTCATTATATCAATTATATTTCAGAAATACTGTGCAAAAATATAAGAAAACTAATCCTACCTGATTCCCAATGCGTACTGTAAAAATACTACATTAATTCCATTAATGAGAGTATGTGAATTATTTACCCAATGTGATTACTTGCAATTCCTTGATTGAAGTAGAAAGATGTTGCATTTAGTAAATAAGGTAGTGTTTGATAATGATTCTTTTTTTTCTTTAAAGTAAAACTTTCTCTCAGAAGCTTGCCTACTTCCACTGGGTAGATGTGTTTTTATAGTAATCACTCCTTGTGTATATGATATAAGTTCTGAATAGATCTGGCTTTTAAAAGAAGTCAGCACATTGTCAATAAAGTCATCACATAGCAAGCTTCTAGAGGATTCTCTCACAATTTTGTTTATAGTATGGCTTCTCAGGGAAAAGAACGATAAAGCCTAAATGATAGTTCCTTAAGGAATTTTGAACTTCATTAGAAAATTGTGTTATAAATATATCAAGGGATCCTGGAATGAACCTCTTATTATAATGCATGAAGACAAAAAAAATCTATTAAATAAACTAAATTATTAATTGTTAATTGTTTTGGAGATCCTTGACCAAAACAGGGAAATACCTCCTCAGATGACTCTCATCTCCTAAGGATGCATCTGCATATGAAGCAGGGTAAGGATGTGTGACTCAGAAATTCCAGTCACTGAATGTCAAAGGCATATTTTTTTTTCCCTAACTGGGCTTAAATCCAATGTCACCATAGCCTTAATAGACACAGAATAGCTGTGAGTTTTGTAACCTCAGAAGTATAATCATAAAGATAAATTCAAAATAGCATTCCAGGAGATAGCTGACACTATTACAAAGTAAATAAAAACAATTGCGGCATAGAACTGGAAAAAATGACATCACTGTGTACACAAATTGCTACAAAAGAGTTTGAAATTCTCACTAATATTTATCCCACTAACACACACACATGCACACACAGAAAAATCAAAGTAAATATAAGCTAAATGTCCCCTCAGTCTAGCTAACTGGAAAAAGACACCATGTGATCTAGTTTCAAATTACTGCTTTAATTTAATTAAAGCAATAGTTACTGTATAAAGTATAACAAAAGTAAGTATAAAGTATTATGCAATTAGCCAGGATACAATGGTCAACAATATAGATTCTGCACCATGGTGTGCTAAGAATTAATTTACAACAAAAAGAAAAGCAATGAAATGAAAATCTTGAAAGGAAAATAAGAGTCAGAATATTTAAGGGTTCTATTTTGGTCAACATAACTGGATGCAAGATCTGCATTGTTTTGAAGTATACAAGGAATTTTACAGAAACAATAGTACAGCAAAGCTTCATGGAGACTAGAAAAACAGCAGGACACTGTGGACAACTTCTCAATTCTGGTTTCTCTGATCCATTCTTTGATTTGTAGACTAGTTATGTCTACTTGAACATAGAACCCCAAATCTCCATGTACACATAGCTTCATTTGTGCCATTAATACCAAACGTTCACATACAATTCAGGAACAAAATATGATGGACATAATCAGGCTTAGGCTTACATATGTGAAAGTTTTCCAAGCTATTATAAGGAAACATGAAGCAGTACTAAAAGAGTAAATTCTTTTATAGAGAGATATGAGTAAGACTATACTTTCAAGAGTCATTTCTATAGTTCATTATAAAAACATATGACTATGGATGTCTGGCCAGGATGACCAATATATCTTCTAAGCTGTACCAATAAATTGAAGTTACATATTATAGGAAATAGAAGAACATTGAAGATGTCATCAAGGAAATGTATCAAATTTTATCGTAAGCATATTTGCATTTTGGAAATATTTCTCTGCAGTGTGTGGTACAAACTGTATAAATTATGGACTTCATAACAGAATAGATTTGCACAATAGTCAGAAAGATGATGGGTTAGTTTAGGATATGTTGTATTTCATATGTTTAGAGGATATTAACATAGGGAACTAAGAGATTCGAAGCTCAGGAACTCATCCACATAGATATTTAGATTTGGGCCCTTTTAGTGAAGCTAAGTAGTAAATCAGAGAAAAGATCAGGATCTAAAAAACAAATTTTAAGACAAGGGTTTTCAGGAAAAATAATGAGCCAAAGAGGGCCTCCCTTGTAGCGCAAGGACTAAATTCTTAATGCTATCATGCTATCACCAGCCATGGCAGCATGAGTTAGATCCCCAGGCAAGGAGCTAACCCACAAGGCACAGCAGACCTCCCTCCCATCTCTCCTGCTGCTCCCCTCCCCTCAGCAGTGTATTTCAGTAGATTCTGCTCCCCACTCTGTCTCTAGTGAATCCGCTCACCCCTGCACCTACGACCTACACCCCAGTTTTTGCATGCATAAATAAAAAAAAAGAAATCTTAAAAATAAAAAAAGAAATGAGCCAAAGAAATAAGAAAGTAGGAGTTCCCTGTCATAGAAAAAGCATAGTTATAGGGAGTGTAGGTGTAAATTCACACCTCCTCAAGTGTATGTTATCATACCATGGCTACCACCAAAGCTCCATAATCCACCACCACAGTCTAGTGTTTTTTAGAGCTATGGAGGGGCTTTCCATGTTAAACTGTCCCTGTCAGCATCTTAACTGAGGGGACAGACTTCAAATAAAAATTTTTCCAAAGTTCTATTGCAACTGTATACAACATTTCCATTAGATTTGTAAGTCAAAGAAAGCTGAGAAACTAATACCTAAAAGTTATCTATTTAATTTTAAAAGGAATAGACTATATGTAGACTTTAAAAAATGTTTTGTTTTTCCCCCTGCACAGAGCTCTACACATATTCATGTTCCATTTATCACTGATTTGAAACTTACCTTCAGCCTCCTGGCATTAACTATTTTCTTGTTTATATGATGAAATATAGTCTTAGGGAATGTTTTTCCTGAGGCATTGTTTAAAAAAGAAGAACAATGAAAGCTATGTCTATCAAATTCCTTTCTTAAAGCACAAAGCTAATTAACTCTACTTCCATCCTTAGCACATGTGGTTCTGTTAAAGGCAACCACTTTTCTGTTTAAATGCATAGCCACTAATTCTTTATTTTAGAGAGTTTGACATAGGAATAAAAAAGTCCAATTCAAGATAAATAAGTACTCTAAGAAAAATTTACAGAGTATTCAGTTCTTCAAAGGTATCTCAGGAATATTAGCAGGGTATAAACTTGATACCCCTATTTCCTTAAAAGAATGTATTGGCAATTTTGTCATTTGAAGAATTAACATCTTTTTAAAAATATTTTCATTATTCTATACAGATTTTTTTGCTTATTTCTTTATTTGTTTGTTTCAGTTATCAAGTATGCAAGAATTGCCCAGAACCATTTCTTGGTATGCACTAGTTGCAGTCACATAAATTAGTTTTGTATTCTCCAATGGCATTCCATAAAAGGAGTCACATCATAATACTAAACAGTACATCTGGTCAGGGCTCACTCTATGCATTTCTTCCCTTTTATAACTATCTCATCTATCTATCTATCTATCTATCTATCTATCTATCTATCTATCTCAGTATCTATCTCTTTTGCTTCCTCTACCTCTCTCTTTCATTTTTTCTCAACTACTGATTTTCCACTCATTTACATAACCATATAATTTGGGGAGCACAACCTCACCCCTCTACCTTTGTCTCTACCAACATCTCTTAACTTCCCTCTGTGTGTGCCATTATTATCTTGTACTACAAATGAGTGCCCTCAGGGACTAGGAAGATGAGCACTAGAAGTTCTAGGTATGCAATATTTCAAAAAGATCTCAAAATATTCTAAATTTCATTTTTTATATTTACTTACAAAAGTCCTATAAGTACTCATAGGAGAAATATAGGTGAATAAGAAAAGAAAAATAACAATGACATCAACAACAATGACAAAACCACAGCTAAACAAAACAAGAATGAACAGACAACTACAATCAGAGACATTAGGGAGGGGAGAGGAAGGGATTAGGATCAGGGTGGGGACAGGAGGAACACAGGGTGTTGGTACAGGGTGAACTGGTGATGGTAATCCTAAGGGGACTGCACCAAGAAAAGCAAGCAAAAGTTGTAAGAAAAATAAAATAATTAATAAAAAAAAAAGAAATTCTGCTATAAAGACGTCCTGTAAGCAACAGAATAGTATAAAGTTATATTTACTGTCACTTTGTCTTTTTAAAACCTTCCCTTTACCTTTAGTTGTGTTATTATTTGTACCTTCTTTTTACCTTAATCAAGCCCTAAAAACTTTGTGTTTTACTAGAAAGTTCCTGCACTTATTTATTATCCAATTCTATTTTTAATTCCATTTTAATTTTTCTATCTTTTCATATATTTAGTATGAATTCTTAGGTTACTTTAAGCCAATAATATAACCTCTTTTCTAACAAATCCCATTTTTCCTTTTGCCTATACCTTTGATCACATTCCATACATTGTTTTTTATTGTTTTCTCATTGTTCATTTATAGTATTTATCATTTTAATTTTTATTTACTCTATAACCAAGGTTTTCTAAAGTGTTTCTAAGTTTTAAAAGATATCATGGTCCTATTTAACTAATTAGATTTTTAATACATTGTATTATGTTGAAAAATGATATATATGATTTCTATTCTTTTCTAATAAATCAATTTTTCATTGAAGTACCATTGTAGGATTTCTATTTCTTAGATTTGCTATGGATTCAAATTTGCTGCCTGGTCAATTCATATGACATACAATTTATTTTTATTTTTTTCAGTACATTTTTTATTGAAGTAACATTGATTTATAACATTATATAATTTTCAGGGGTGCATCCTTACAAGTCAACTTCAGTATATACTACATCATGTTTACCACTTAAAGTCTGGTATCCATCCTTGGCTGTATACTTGACCCCTTTTACCTAATTTACTCATCCTTTCTTCCCTCTTCCTATCTGGTAATCACTGTTTTGCTTTTATAGACTCTTTTTGTTTTGTTTAGTTTGATTATAAATCTCCTACAAAAGGACAAAAACAGTTTTTCCAAACTATTTAGCAATTTTACAATTGAAATAGTTTGGAAAAACTGTATTTGTCTATTTGTAGGACATTTATAATCAAACTTTTTTTTTAAAGTTCATGAAAATAACTATTATTTTTGCCTTTAATCAAACTATTTAACTATGAGAAGCATATTAATATTCCAAGTTTTTATTTTTCCTTATAGTCATTCAATTTTCATATTACATATTTAAAACTAAGTTACTATTAATACGAAATTCAATGACCGTTACTTTTAGTGAATTATTCTTTTAATCATAATACTTATCCTATGTTAAATTAATATACACCTCAGATTATATTCTATTTTATATTACTAGTGACACACTATTTAATATGTATTTTCATTCACTTTTATATTTTTGAAATGTTTTATTTCTTAGAACTCCCGTTTTATTATTATTTATACTATCTCTTAAAAATCTCAGAGCATTAATGATTGTTCAAGTTTTCTGTTCTGTTAGTTCCTTTTCGTCAATCTGATTTTTCTCGATTATTTGGTGATTCCTGATGTGTTTGAGAATCCCATTTTGCTTCTCTATGATTGCAGGCACTTACAGGATTTTGTAGTCAGTCATTATGGAAGAATGGCAGCCTACTACTTCCAGACAGAGTGCAGAGTGGTAGCAGCTTAGCTTCTGTATCTGGGGGCTTTCTGGTGCTCCCAGGACCAATCTGCTCCTTTTGTCTCTATCTATGTCTAACTCTCTCCCAACAAGCACAACACATATGCTCACTATTCTTCGTCACACAGGAAAATGTTGCTTAAAAGGTTATCATATTTAAACGAAAACATGGGAAAGGAAAATAGATAACTGACTCAGTTATGCTATGCCAAACTCAGTTTTATAAATACATACCCTAGAAATACACAGATTGACTCAGACCCTGATAGTATTCTAACATGTTCACAAAACCTTTTCTTTACAGAGTTGATTACACACACACACAATTTAACATCTTATTCTCTGCTGACCTTCACTTTACATGTATGAATGCATTTTTCTGATATAAAATTTTCAGCAATGTAATAATATATTTTCTCTAACAAATTCACTATCTGTCATGAACTCCCATTTCTGTGTGACAATAAAATAAAAAACTCCATTTAGTCAACTTCCATTTTTCTCAGCCCAATCTCAGTGATTCCTTTTAACCAATCTCAATGTTCCATTCCTTCACATTTAAGGAGCACATTATGTGTGCTCCTAATCCATAATCCTAGAGCCAAGGAAGATAATGGGAGTTAAAGAGCCATAGTGATGTTGGGAATAGAGAGTATTTCTCCCAGGCTTCCTTTCTAGATCCTTTCTAATGATGTAACATGACTTATGAAACTGAATGGCATTGTGAAGCATATTGTACACTGAGAGGCAAATTGCCAGTGAGTGAGTCCCCTGAAATTTTAGCATTACCAACCCTTCTGAATATCTATGGCTGGTATAATCCACTCACATCTCTGTTTATTGCTTTCCCAGTCACCAGGTCTCTTGGCCAAAGTTGACTTCTCTCAAATTTTCCCAGTTCTAAAATGTCCAATGTACTAAATCTGTGAAACTGCTACCTTCCAAAATTTCAGTTGACTAGTGGGGCATGAGACCAGATATTTTCATATTCCTACTTAAAGTTATTGTATCATATCTCCCCATGCCACACCACACACACCAGCTCCTAAATTAGGACAATGGCAGAACACAAGGTCCCTATAATACTGACTTATTTATTTTCTGAACTCTTCACTTTCTGTGACGTTCCTTTATCTAGCATGAAAGCAGAAAGACACATGTATTCTCCCTGGTAGTAGAGCTACATCAGTACTTTTTGCCTTAAACCCAGGTGTCTTTTACTATAAAGGCTAGAATATAAAATGTAGAAGCTCTTTCTTTTAATCTATGAACTATCCTTCCCTAAGCAATGGGCACTACCCTATCTCACTCATTGCCTAGTAAGGAGAAGGTGACAGTTTAACAAGAGAACCAATAAGACTCAATTTAGTTAATATTTGAATTTTTGGCCCCCCCCCTCATAAATTAATACTTCCAGGAGTTCTTGTTTCTGCAAGGAAATTGAGTAAGATTGTCCCAAATGTACCTTTAATCCTGAGTGGGACTCTGACTAGAAGTATAAACTTAAATCTGAATAGTGTGCTAACTTAGTCTTCTTGTCAGCATAGCAAAGCAAGTACTGCAAAATAGCCAATTAGCCTGCTTAGGTAAAACTGAGTGGGTATATAAGGAAATTAGCCATTGAAATGTTCATTTTCCCCCCTATCTTTGTTGTAGGACCTTTCATTTGTCCAGGATATGTTTTTATTAACTTTTTTTTCAGTTTTATTGAGGAATACTACTTAACATATTGAATTACATATATTTAAAGTGTTTGAGGTGATTGTTTGATATATACATTGTGAAATGACTATCAAGATCAAGATAACTAGCACACCTACCATTTCACATAGTTAACTTTTTGTGTGTGTGGTGAAATTCTTAGAGACATAGGTGAAGTCGAGGACTATTCTCAGTGGAAACTAGCATTGAAAAATTAAATAATCATGCCTGTCATGATATTTTTCATTGCCTTAATACTCCACTCTCTGCTATAGAACTACAGAAAAAGGGCCTGGCAGAAAAAAACAGACAGGGAGAGAGATCTGAAAAATTATACCCTAGTTTTCTAACATTCAGGAAAAACAAACATGAAATCAACAGGCATTGTATTTCAAATCTATCTAGAGGAATAAGGAAATTAAATTCAGACTGTCTTGTTTTAAGAACTGCTACTGATGATCAGAGGAATATTATGTGCTTTGTGAAATGACATTAATTTAGCTTTAGATTGTTTTAAAATCCTTTTTCCAAAAACATGGTATGTTTTATTTAATACAATAATTATTTGGTAAAGATAGCATTCTGTTATGCTTCGATGGAATATATTCATCCTTTAGGCAAGACCAGTAATTGTAAAGCAGAAAGAATCAAAACATTCTTTGTAAGAAAACCATTTACAACAGAGTACTGATTGAAAATTTGAAAAGAAAGTTCAATTCCTGTTCTAAAATTATTAATTAGAAGGAAGATGAATAATTTCCCTAGTAACTGGAAATGATTGAATCAATTCTGAAATATCACCTAACACATATCACTGTGATCCTCATAATGAATTCTTTTTATAATGGGGAAATGACATAAGCTTTTCATGCTTTGTGCATAGTATTTAAAATAAGAATATTCACGAGCAAAAGCAGCATGCCTTAATGGGTTCAGGATTAGGAGTTATGATCCCAAGACTTGTTCTTCAATGGAATTTTTTAAAATAGAATCATTTAAGTATGTATGCCACAAGTTTTCTTTCATTTAATACACTTTTCTAAAGTTCATGGTTAATAAAACAACTTTGGAATATGTGACTATAGCAAATAATGCTTAGAGTTCTAGGAAATTGGCTTCAAATCTAGATACTGTAGTTTGAACATGAAATCATGTCATCTCAGAGTTCAAAGCTCATCTAATCCAATATCCAGACCAATGCTTGAGACTTTCCTCTATACTATGTCCACATTCTTTTAAAAGGACTTCATTTATCCAAAAGAATACCTATACCCCTATATTTATCAAAGCACTTTTTATAATAGGTAAGACTTGGAAACCACTCAAATGCCCAAAAAACAGATGACTGGATCAAGAAGATGTGATATATATACACAGTGGAATCTATTCAGCAATCAAAAAAGATAAACTAATACCTTTCACAGCAATATGGATGGAGCTATAAGGAATTATGCTCCATGAAGTGAGTCAGAAGGAAAAAGAAACATATCGGATGGTTTAATTTACAGGAGGAATAGAGGGGAAACAAATAAGGCATTAGGGGAAAAATAATAACAATAAAAAACATAACAAAACAAAAATAAACAGACAACTATAAATCAGAGACATTCTGCAGGGGAGGGAAGGGAGAACGATCAAAATGATAAAGGGAAAACCACAAGGGTCTATGCGGTGCACGGGTGAACCGGTGGTTGAAATTCTATGGGGACTACACCTGAAAAAAGAAAACAAACATTGCAAAAATATGAGCAATGGTGGAGAGAGAGAGAGAGAGAGAGAGAGAGAGAGAGAGAGAGAGAGAGAGAAAATAAAAGGACTTCATTCATCCAATGAAGTTATTTAGAGTACACTAATGTGCAAGGAACTGCAGCAGGTGTTGACAATATAGGAGCTTGCCAAACAGTTTTTCTTCATAAAACCTTTTAAAACAACTGATTAATTTACTGATAATTAGCAATTGAAATTTCTGGGGTTTTGTGGGTTTTTTGTTTTGTTTTGTTTTTTCCCATTACTATCATCCCTCCTCCCCTTAACATCAAAAAGTGCAGTCCATTCTACTAGCTAAATATATCAAAACATGTCCTTTGGCCCTCTGGGAGTAGCATGAGTTTTATTCTAAAGCCTTATCTACTCCTCAAATTCTCAGTCATTCCCAAGCTTCACCACTTTTCTCTAACTCTTTGTCTTATGACTTAGAAAAATCCAATGCACCAACTGGAAATAAAATGATTAAAGACTCTACTCATATTCAAATGCCTGGTTGTTTTAATATTATTAACCTACACTTGCATGAATTCCTTGCATTGTTGTGCCTACTAAAAATCAACATCAACCTTGCTAAATAGCTCTCACTCCCCATGCAGAGTCAGGTCCTACAACTCAGAGGTTCCATAGTCACTATCCTGCTTATTCCCAGCTACCCTACTACCAGTGGTGTTGATGTCTACTATGTTTTAATATTCACTAGGCCTTTAATTATTGATAAAGTTAATAAGAAGGAAGAGAAGGCAAAAACAAGCAAACCATAAATTACCCCAAATTAGGTGATGCTACTTTAATGTATAAATTATTTCTAAATGAAGTGCTTGATTCTTCTAATTTTACTGTGGAAGTTACTTTTTTCCAGCTCTTTCAATAGGTAATAAATAGATCTCCTATGAGCCTTACAAAAATCTACTGTAATTTTATATATTAATATGCTCATTCATTAAATTTATTTAAAAAATTCTTTTGAATTAAAAAATTGAATTAGCAGAATACCTGAAGCACCACCCCAGGGAAAAATGTAACACTCTAACATAGAATAACTAACTTCAACTATTAGGAAACTAGGGAATCCCATCATTTATGGAAATATTTTCACACTGCCTTTGAAGCACAGAGTGGGAAAATGTTGAGGAAATGAGATCTTCCTGTTTCTGACACATGTAAATAATTATACAGCTGCATCTCCAAATAAGTATGGTTGGAAAGTTCTTTCAGAGTTTCTTGCAGCTGAATATCAAAGGAAATTTGCATGTTTCTAAAACTATTGTTCTTGTAGCTCATGGTGGAATTATGAGAGTTCTCCTATTGTTGTCTCTAAATACAAATAGAGTTCAGTGATTTGTACCTACAGGATCTCCCTTCAGACTTTTCTTCTTTTATTTAATAGCTGGCTAATAAGCAAAGAATGATTTGATAAGGACAAGTTCATTACTTTTGGTCAAAGATCAATGTAAAATCTTTGTTGTATTTCTAACTCTAATCAAACTCTTTAATGTTTTATAGAAATGTATTAAATATTCTTTACTAATGTATTTTTGAATATTTTAGAAATTTTTCTTCTATTCACACCTAAGAAAAATATGTCACAATAATAAATGTCATGGTTTCCTTTGTTGGGCAAAATACTTTACAGATGTTATTATTTTACTACAAAATTATTTAAAGGATAAATACAGTTTATTGTGTTTCAAAAATGGACTTAGCTGGTGACATCATCAAAACACATTTTATGGTAGCAAGAGGGAGCACAGTATTTGAGAAGTGAAAAGCAGAGCAAGAAAGTGTTTCGAATAGGTCATTTCCTCAAAAAAGCAAACACTTATCCCAAAGTTAAAATTAAGAACTCAAAACCACTGAAACATTTTTCATATAGTGTTAAGGAATCTGAGAAAAGGTAATGGTAGAGAAGCAATCAATTAAAAATTAAAATCACTATATGCTGGTAAAAAAGATAAAACCTTCTGAATTAAAGTAAGTGAATTTGGCCAAGAAATTCTTCTATGTGGAATATAAAAAAGTTTAAAGCAAGGAAACACATATTTGGAATGAAACATTAAAGTATAAATCTTCTTTATATAGAAAATTTCAAAGTAGATTGTTAGAGGGGTGTAAAGTTGAATAGGATCCTAGGTCTGGAGAGAGAGGTGGGTCAGAATTAGAAAAATGTTCTTGATCTAAAACTGGAAATTGGAAAGGAAACCTTCATTTGAGAGAGGTAAAAGAGGGAGAGGAGTATAAATATTTTTCCAAAAACACTCCTAAATCAGGAATTTATGTGACTAAGGCATGATACATAAGTGAAGTTTTTGATGAGTTTAAAAAGATGTGACTAATTTCTATGTAATTCTTTTGTGCTGTATTTATGCTCATGAAAGCAAAACTGTTATATCCAAGTTTTAATATTTGGGAAGTTTTCCAGAGTGCTATCAAAAATACATATTTTCCCACTTTTATTAATCCTGGTTTCACTTCTCATCTATTATGGGACAGTAGCATGTTACCTTGCCTCTCTGTCTTGGTTTCCCCATTTTACAACAAATTTCTGTTGTAAAGAATGAGAGAATAGAGTTCAGGGGCCAAGAAAGTTGAAAGGTGAACAGTAAAGGACAGAGCAAGGAGAACAGAAAAGGAGAGAGCAAGGAGGACTCCAAATCCTGTGCATAAACTCTACCCAAATGTCAGAATGAACTGTGCACTAAACCCCCACGGGGCAGACTCCAAGAAGCCTAGTTAGGACTAAAAGAACTAAAGAGATAATTTAGTGGTTTATCCATTGTAGGGGAGAGAGAGCTGAGAAAGTCATGTTTATTGACTGCCAAAATTTAAAAAAGAACATACTTCTGAGGAATATAAGAGAATTTCAGAATCCCTAAAGCAAGTTATTCATAAATTTCAGAATGTAATAAAAAATTCCCACATACACAAAAAGAAAAACATGACTGATAATTAAGCAAAAAGGAAACCAATGAAAACATACCTTGAGATAACCCAGGTTTTAGAGTTAGCAGACAAGGAATATATGCTCATGATGAATGAGAAATTTACAATCTCAACAGAATAATGGAACCTATAAAAAAGTAGATAGAAATTACAGAATTAAAAAACATAAATCTAAAATAAAACTTCACCATATCATATTATAAGCAGGTTAGAGAAAAGACACAAAAACACTGATTCAAAAGAATACCTGCACCCCTATGTTTATAGCAGCACTCTTTACAATAGGGAAGACCTGGAAACAACCTAAATGCCCAAAAACAGATGAATGGATCAGGAAGCTGTGGTACATAGACACGATGGAATACTATTCAGCAATCAAAAATAGAAAAACTAGACACATTCATAGGAACATGGATGGAGCTAGAAGGGATTATGCTCAACAAAGTAAGTCAGAAGGCAAAAGAAAAATACCAGATGGTTCCTCCCCTAGGAGGAATATAAGGGAACCAAATAAAGATCAAGGAAAGGAATAAGAACAATAATAATAATAATAACAACAAGAAAGAAACAAAAACCAAAAATGAAAAGACAAAGACAAACTGGGGACACGGTGGGGAGGGAAGAGGGGTAGGGTGGAGGGCAGACAGGAGCAAGGGGGACTGAGATGATGGTGCACTGGTGTTACAGTGATGGGGAATACATGGGGATTACAACTGATGTCAAATATATGTAAATTAAAAAATTTATATTAAAAAAATAAGCAGGTTAGAGGACAGATAACTTTAATATTTATTTAACATTTTTATTAGATATAGTAAGGGTTTTTAATGTACAAATAATCTATCTGAACAAAATTTAAAATTTTTAAACATTTAACAAAGTCTTAAGGATCTGTGGGAAAATAGCAAAAGTATATCCTGCATTCTAGATACACGTTTGGAATCCCAGAAAGAGAGAGAATGGAACCAAATTTTTTAAATGACTAAAAATTTCCCATGTTTTCTCAAAAATATAAATTTAAAGATTCCAGAAATTCAGCAAATATCAAGAAGGATATATACAAAAATCCTAATAGGTAAAATATTAATAAAATATTGTACCACATACATTCACACACATCACATATAACACATAATATACCACTCAGTCACATATATCCACATGTGCACACACTTCTACATACTTCTTTTCTCTTCCTTTAAATGATTGGTTGATTAATTTTATTTATTTTTCTCTACACTTAAGTATACTACACAGTCTATTTCTATGTACATCTGAGAATAAATTTCCAGAATTAGCATTGTATACCTTCTTTCAGTTTATTGTTAAATTGACAGCAAATGTTTGTGTTCCTTTAATGCTACAGACTTGGATATGTTAAGGTCATCCTACTAGGAAAACACAAACTTGCTCTTGCACAAACAAACTGAATTTTTTTTTCTAATTCTTTTAAGATCCCAGAGATGTGTATTATTAGCAGTGGTAGAAAGAATCTTCATGCCCCTTTTCTATCATCTAAATACGTTTCTTAAACCACCATACAACTCTTTATTGTCTATGTAAGGCCATAGTTTTTGTCAAAAAATATTCTCATTCTCATTTCAGGTGGCAAATTCCCTATTTGAGTAGGATAAGCATTTCTCAGACAGTAGCTCACAAAACTGCAATTATACCTAAAGGAATAACACATTAAACACGTATCCATCTTAATATTCAATAGATTTGATTCATTCCCGTCAGAAACTGAAATCAGAGAATATCCAGAATAGGTGTATTCCTAACAGAGAAGGACTAATGGCATTGCATCATAGGGTATAATTAGGAAGAGTGTTCTTAGGGTAGAAGTGAAAGCATAAGGTCACTAAGAATCCTGGAGTTGAGTAAGATACAAAAAGAGAAAGTTGTCCTTAAATTCCACTTCATAACTTTGCCTATAGTAGCCCTATACCCATATAAAATAATTAAAGCAAGATCAATGTACAGTTAAATAATTTTGATATAAAGTAAAATTCATGTTATTATAAAAATTAATTATGGTAGATGTATTAGGACTTATACTGTGATCTGCTAGAAAATGCAAAAGTGGAAGACATTCTTATGTCCCATTGTTTCTGTTTCACTGCATAAATAAATGAAAATAATTTGTTCCCCTTTATCCTAGTGAAAATCATATTTAAAATGATAAATGAAAACAATTGAAGAATTAGGTTAAAAACAAAAGACTTCTTTTGACATTGTGCTACAAAAACCTTATAAAAACTCATTAGGAATTTCTTTCTAAAGCCATTGTTAAATAATCCAAAATTCAGAAATGCATTAAACAGGGGTGATTTTTCAATCAGTTGTCTTTCTTATGTATTTCACTAACACAATCTGTACAAAGTGGCTACCGTGCGAAGTCAAAAATGAAGCAAGTCCTTCCTTATATGTGTGTCACTATGACAAAAGACACACAAAAGAGAAAAAAATAGGAGATAAACTAATCCTATTTAGGTATTTGTGAAAATGTTCTAATTACAATTTGGTCTACAATGGAGATAAAAGCTACTTAATCATTTCTTTACATCAATTATATTTAATATTTTCCAAATAATGGAAGATTTTCATAGTGTACATATAAAGCACATTGAGATCAATCAATGGCTAGAGAGGGCAACTTCATGTAGTTAAAGGCCTAAATTTTAAAACTTCAGAACCTTCATAGCAGACCCAACATTACCACCACCCAACATCTGATTCCTCTACCCACCCCACACCTTCCTCTTCCAGTTACGTTGCACTGCCGCTCTACTCTGTATTACCTTCCTCCCTGCCAACCTCCTGCTTTCAAGTAAAATTTATACGTTTCCTCAAAAAAGTCATATCCAATCACAGACCTAATTGATTCAAGGAGGAAAAAGTTCAACTTTCTCCCCTTTCCCTCTGCCTTGACTCTCTTTCTTGTCTCCCTTTACATCCTCTCCACTAGTATCTGAAATATTTTCCCATCTCCTCCTCCTACTTCATGTCTTTAGTTCAGGACTCAATTATGGTCCAGCTGTCCCTCCTAGCTCTACCTGCGCACTGCTCCAGTTCCCCTAATTGCAGCCTGCATAATCATCCCAAGGATACATACTCTGAGTGACTAACCTCCTGAAAATCCCTCAGTTGTACAATCATACAACCATTAGATGGTTTTTGCAAGAAAGAAAAAAATAACAAGGGTTAGCAAAGATGTAAAGAAATCTGGAACACTTGTGTATTGGTGGTGAGAATGTAAACAGTGCAGATATGGTGTAAAACAGTATGACAATTGATTTGAAAATTTAAGATCAAGCTACATATGATTCAGTAATTCCAATTTCAGATATATTAATACAAAAGACTCGAAAGCAATAGCTCAAAGAAATGTGTATACCCATTTTCATAGTAACATTATTCACAATAGGCAAAAAGGAAGAAGCACCAAGTACCCATTAATGGATGAAGGGATAAACAAAATGTGATATATACATGCACTAGAAAATTATTCAGCCTTAAAACAGAAGGAAACTACGACACTACAATGTGGATGAATTGGATAACATTGAGCCATTCACAAAAAGACAAGTACTGCATAAATTCATTTATCTGAGGTATTTAAAGTAGACATGTTTATAAAGACAGAAAGCAAAATTGTGATTTCCAGGGGACTGGAAGGAGGAGGTAAAGAGACATTGGTCAGGGATTGAATGCATAACAATGTGAAGGTACCTAGTATACTAAACTGTAAAATTAAACATGGTTAAAATAGCAAACTTTATGTTATATGCATTTTTCTCACAAGTAAAAATTTTAAAGAGGGAAAAAAAAAAAAAACCAACAACCCTGAGTTGCTACCCATACTATTCAGTAGAATCCTGGGGGGGAATAGCAGAGTCTCTCCACTGACTGCTCCTTCCACCACTCATATCTTGACCCTATAAAAGGTGCAAAAAATTTCCCAGATGCCAGCCTCCTTTTACAAGCCTCTGACTCCCAGCACATTTGCTGAATTTCCTCCAGATATGGTGGTTTTTTCATGAAGTCAATGAAGCTGAAACAGCAGAGTCCTTCACAAGATCCTTCCAAAGCCGTGCATTTAACTTATTTTCCTTAAAGAGCTCCCCTTCCCCAGAAAAATGTGTATCAGCTTCAAGCCCCACTAACTTGAAACCACCCCTAAGTGCAACGTTTTCTATGAGCATTCTGTCCCCACCCCTCATTTGGTGACATATATATTGTCATATTGTAAATGTAGTGTTACATACGTTATGCTGCACTTGACCTGACTTTCAAACCAAGTTACAAGTTTCCTACAGAAAGAGATATTATTAGTTATCTCTACTCTAATTTCTGAAACATAGTGCATGAAAAAACATGCATGAATTGATGAAAGTTAGTGGTAGTTAGAATTAATTCAGTCTGTAGTATTTCCCCCATCCCTGACTCATCTGTTCTCCTTTATCTAGTCAGAAACACACAAATTTAGAAACTTGGGGATGTGTATGCTATGTCAAGAGAAACTTAAACAGGTTTAATTTGACTTCTCAGGCTTTATGAAGCCCATCTATGTTAAGTCATACAAAGCACCCTAATAAAAACAAGGATTTGGATTTAAGTGAACTATATATAAATGACCTCTTAGTTGAGAGAAAAGTTAATGTTGTACTAAATATTTCTAACTGCACAATGTGCAAACATTTCCAAACCCACAAATCATGCCCCTAGAGTTAAACAAAGAAAGTTCCTAACATTAAAAGCTGCCATGGAATGTTTCTTAGATTCTCAAAAGTGTAAGCAGAAGTTGACTGAAAGTATTTCTGTATTCTCATTTAGGACTAATACTTTTACATAATTAACCTGTCAAGTTGGTAAGAATAAAATTAACAATGTATACTCAGTAAATGTGGTATTAGGCTATGTTTTACATGCATTGTTTTATTATCCCCTTTTGTCAGCTCTATAAGGTTAGAACTATTATTATTCCTATTTCACAAGCTTCAAGAGCGTATAAATCAAGTATCCAAAATCACCCAGTTAGTAAGAGGAAGAGCCAGAACTGGCACCCACTGTCAGACCACTAAGCCAGGCCCTTTCACCACTGAGTTCACAAACTCTTTCTTGAAGTTAGTTTTTCAAAAGGTCACCTTCATTCCAAAATAATGCAGTCTGGTCCTGCTGGTACTTCAAAACACCCTGAGCCTCACAAAATGGTAATGAAAATATCCAAAAAGATTGTACTTTTAGGGACAAGTAAGAAGACAGAAATCATAACTTTCACATACTTAAAAAGTAAATCATTCAGACATTCCTTTATTGTAGCCATCTGTGTGTTTGTATCTATTGTGTATGCATTATAATGCAGTTGATCTCTTGGTTTTATTTTATGAGTATATTTTACTTCAAGTCACAATTGTTTTCATAATAGAGCAATAACAAAACTGTCACTCTGAATAAACAGGAATGTAAGTTGTACAGTCATTTGTTCCAAGGAGTTATAAAACTATAAACTGGCTTTACAGAAGGCAGAGGAAAGAGGAAAGCATGTTACTATCTTATCCTGCAGTGCAGATGATATCAGAAGGGACAATTGCTTGCCAAGCATATTATAAACTGTAATTAGAGAAGACTAAATAAAAAACTAAGATATCATGCCAATATTTCAAGAGAAAGTAATTTTATTTTCAATATTTTTAACATTGTCAAGCAAAAAGACTGAATTAAAATTGATGATCAGTTTTTAAATGTTTCTTAAAATTTTCCAAAGCATGTGTTTGCCTTTCCAATTTGCTATTTTAGAGTGTGTTGAATTAAAACAATTTCCTTCCTAGATGTAAACCAATAATACAGAGGTAAAAAAAAGACAGTGTGTCTGTGTGTGTGTAGGGAATGGTGGCAAATTGTCAGACTAGCAGAGTTGTAGTGTTGTCTCATATTCAATGGACACAATAAGGCATTATTTGCAAGGGATCAACCTTTATTTAGAAGAGAGAAGAGGGCTTGATGATCTGTGCCTCCACAGGGCAGAGGATGAGTAGATAAGACATTGCCACGCAAGAAATATCAGAGCACTGGTAGAGGCACCTGCCCAAGGTCCTGGGGCTTCCAGAAACTCACTGGCCTACTATAGCCAGGCACCCAGGGAAGCATATGCCCTGTCACTTCACTCCAGCAACCTCCACACTCCTTCATGTGTCCAGCACCATCACATGGCTGGTTTCTTGGGCCACAGTTCCATGCTGGCTCTTAAGCTCCACTCATTTTAATTGGTGATGAGGCTGCAATAAAAACAACTGAAAGTATAGCACATAAGGTCAATAGCTTATGCCAGTACTCTATGACTTTCAATTCTTTTTTTTTCCCAGTTTATTTATCTATTTATTTTTTTATTAATTACATTTTACATCATTTGTATTCCCCAGGGAGTACCCACCACCATTTCACCAGTGCACTTTCAATTCTAATGCAAGACCATTACAGCAGAACCGGAAAGAAATAATAGCTGAGAACTTCCCCAAATTGGAGAAGGAAAACAAACCTCTAGATACAGGAGGCCAAAACAATGCCAAATAATAAAAAACCAAACATGCACACACAAAGACACATTATAATCTAAATGGCAAAAATTAACAACTAAGTGAGAATCCTAAAAGCAACTAAAGAAAAGCAAGAATTCACATATACAGGAGTCCTTATAACACTATCAGCTGATTTCTCACCAGAAACTTTATTAACCACAGGGAATATATTTGAAATGCTGGAAGAAAAGTTCTCCAACCAAGAATCCTCTACAGTTAAACTAACACTCAGAATTAAAGAACTGACAAAGAGCTTTACAAACAATAGTTGAAGGCACTCATCTCTTCTAAACTGGACTTGCAATAAATATTAAAGGGACTGCTATAAAATAAAAGCAATCTCAGTTAGAAGCAACAAGACACTTAAATAAAATTTAGAGCAAAGATAGGAACTCATAAAAATCTCAAAATAAACTTGCTTTCAATTTAAGATAGGTTATAAGGCAAGGACATTGAAACAGTAATTAAGTCTCCCCAAAAACAAAAACCCAAGTCCAGACAGTTTCACTAACAAGTACTACCATATCATCAAGAATCAGCTACTACCTATTCTTCTCAAACTCTTCTAAAACATTGAAGAAGATGGAAGGTCTCTACATTTTATGAGATCTGCATTATTCTGATAGCAAAAGCATACTATTCTGATAGCAAAAGCATACAAGGATATCACAAAGAAAGAAACCTACAGACCAATAACCCTGATTAACATAGACAAAAAATCATCAACAAAATCCTAGCAAACCAAATTCAAGAATACAAAAATTATATGCCATAATGAGTGAAATTTATTTCAGGGGTGCAAGGATATTTCAACATACATAAATCAATCAATAATTCACCTCATCAAAAATAAGAAAAGAAAAATAATAATATCTTATCAGTAGATGCAAAGAAAGCATCTGACAAGATTCAGCATCCATTTGTGATCAAACCTCAATAAAATCGGGATATAAGAAACATAGCCCAACATACTAAAAGTCATGTTTGATAAACCCACAATTGACATAATACTCAAAGATGAAAAACTGAAAATTTCCCTCTAAAATCTATACCTTACTTTAAAACATGGACATATATTGTGTTTACAAATAGTTTAAATGTATGTAAGAAAAAAGTAAATGTTATAAATATCTTTAGATACTCAGCATATCAGTTTAAGCCTGATATGCAAAGTAGAGAAATAAAGTAAATGCATCAAAAATTCTGACCCTTCACATACTATATTAGAAAATGCAGAACTCCTGGTGAGGACTGTTATGACATACTGATGTCTGTTTTCATTCTGGCAAATAAAGCCTGGCTGTGTGCTAACTGTTGTGCTATTAAAATATCTGGAGTGGAAGAATGAATTCTGTTTTTCATAAAATATTTGCTGACAAAACCAGAGAGGTTCCAATGACAATTCTATTTCACAGGTCTTACCCTTATTTAGCAAAAGTAGATGACAATGGGCAACCACATAATCTCTAAAATCCTTTCTGTCACTCCTCCAGTTGTGCATCTCTGCAGGAGCATGCAAGAAAGAACGCTCTGGATAATCCTATAGCACAAAAAATGGATTGTATTTTAGAACATGAGAGCTTCATGATATAATGAATTTATAAGTAGATCATTATAGTCTTCGTGATATAATGATCTACTAATTTAAGAGAAAATGGCTCCAATGAGTTAGAAAGCTTTCAATGATTTATAGAGTTATTTGCTACATTAGTTATTGCCAATTTGAACTAACCATCAAAATACACACACTCATAAAAGCCTCTCAGTCTTCTCATCATCTCCCCCTAGAATCAAAGCAAAATCCTCATTGTAGCATAGAAAATACTACATGATCACCATCATCCTGTACCTAGGTCCTCCTTACCTTCTGATTCCTATCACTTCCCCCCTAATTCTATTATAATCACACTGATCCCCTTGTTCTACCAATTCACCAATCATCCCTTTGGACCTTTGCCCCAATGAATCCCTCAACCTTAAATATTCCCAAGTGGCTGACTCCCTCATACCTTTTGAGTCCTTTCTCAGGTGCCTCCTTTTCAATAGAGTCTACCCTCATAATTATTTTAAGCTGCAATGCACTCAGCCCTAGAATCAGGAACTTTCTGTGTTTGTTCTCTTTTTTTCCCTTACAACCTTGTGTCTTCAAACTTGCTGTATGGTCTGTTTATTTACTGTGGCTACCGGGAGTCTCCTTACTCATTTGTGTCTCTTCTGTGATATAACATAAATACCTAAAGTGTTATGTCCCATAACAACAGCTAAATAAATATTTACTGGATCAACTATGGTGGGTAAGGCCAACATGTTTTACATTTCAAAGGTAAAAACATAGACTCAGAGACAATATAGATACTTGCCTAAAATTATTTAATTACTATAAAAAAATGTACATAAAAGCACAATTTCTTAAAAATCATAGATGTGTCTAAGTTCTCTAAATGTAATAGATTGTTTAAAATCTTGTAATTTCATTTGAATATTGGGTATGAATTTACCTAATTTGCTTGCTTTTTCCTGAATTAAGATGCCAGAATTATATGTGCTAGCTTCCATAAGGAATAGATTTAATAAACATTATTTGGAATGTTATTTCCAAACAGTCATCGTTAGTCATCACTGATCTATGCTCATAAACCACATATGAAGATCATGCATCTTTTAATATTCTGCTTTTAAGATGTCTTTCTTACAGCCATGATTAAAATAAAAAAAATGAAAATTTAAAATATGTTGGCCATATGCAAAATGGATTTCAAGTTGTTCATTAAAATTTTTCTCTACTCATATGAAAACATTTCATTTAATTTGCTTCATATATTGTCAGACAAAATAAAAAAGGAAAAATAAAATATTTTCTTTTACTAAAATTTAGCCAATAATACCAAACAATAAAAAAAACTACATTCCAAAATCAAATACCTGAAATCTAAGAGGATTCAAAAAACAAAAGATGTACTGGCTCTATTGGCAAGGCATGAACTTTATCTCATAAAAACCATAAAAATTATTTAAATATAAACAAGTACTTACTAATACATATCTTAGGAACCATTTTTTAATATTCTTGTATTTGTATTTCTAATAATGACATATATTTAATTCATCAGACTGAATCTGGCAGAGTGGGGGAGGTGGCACAGCATAACCTTCTAGAGGTTCCAAAGCTAGCTTGCTACAGTATTCGTGTTTGTAACAGCTCTGTATCTATATTCATACTTTTAGTCTTGGCATGAATTTGATTCATATTTAGTAAGCTACTTCTTTGAGCCAGACTCTACACAAGTTATTATTATGCACTTGCCTCAAAAATTTGAAGTTTTTGTGGAAGCAGATATGGAGGGAGAATGAGGAAGAGAGACTAACTACAAAGCAAGTCAGGGTAAGTTTAAAGGGACTTTAAAAGCAAAAAATAAATAAAATAAGAATGGGGTATTTCTGATGTCAGAACCATGAAAAATATTTAGGAATTAAAAAATATTTGAGCTAAAGCATTTTTGTTTAATTTCCAATCAATGTCATTTCATCAAATGCAACATAATTTTCTATTTGACTATTATTAAGATGAGTTTTCCATTAGGTTCATGAGACTTATTGCCTCTCACAAAAAATAGATTTAGAGTCAAATGAAAGTGTAATACTTAGTTGAGGGAGAGTTGGAGAAAGGTAAACAAGTTATTTTACAAAAGTTGTTAATTATTTTTTACTTTACTAAATTATATACTATTCATTTTCAGTTCAAACATATTTTGGATATTAATAAGGAACAGATTTGATTTTGGGAATTGCCCCTTATAAGGCAAAAAAAAAGTACACATCAAATAATTTTTAAAAGAAAAGCAGATTTTCATTACAGAAAAATCTAATGGCAGTATAAGGGTAGGCTTGCAGTGGCAGAAGAAATCAGAGAATGGTTAAGTAATCTAGGAGAGAAATGGCAAACATCTAAAGGTAATGACAAAAGGACACAAAAGAGGAGGTAGATATGAGGGATTTTTAGGATATGGAATTGGTAAATTTTGGTTATGGATTAAAACTAGAGAATACAGGGCAGAATGAATAAGGATAGAGTAACAGTAGGAAGAAAGGATTCTATTTTTAAATAAGTATCAATTAAAAGCAGAAAAGTGAGCTTAAAAATAGAAGTTTTGCCTCACACTAGTTTTGTAATGGTAGACAGGAATTTCATCTTTGATTCATATTTCTCACCTCAAATATTGGAAAGAGTAATTTCTAAGGCACTCGTTATTCTAGTATTTGCTTACTTAATTATGTCACTGTGTATATGCTTATGCTCACATATTATTTTTATTTCTTAGAATAAATGTTTTACTTAAGTGATTGAAATAGACACTTGAGTTAGAATAAATTATAAAACATTAGACCTGTTTCTAAGTTGTACAATAGTGATGATGTCAAATTAACTTAAGGATGCTTTCATTTCAAGACAGAAAGAGCAGTAACAGGATATACAAGATCACAAATACAAATTATTGAATGGATGTCATTTCTTTCTTGTCATAGTTAAGTATTTTTGTATCCTGTTTCTTTCAGGAAACAAGTTTAAAGTACATCTGGCCAAGGCTGGCCAGGACTCTTAAAATATTTCTATTCTTCAGGCAAATAGAAATAAGTTGATTTCCCATTCCTTTATTGGTGGAGTTTCTCAATCAAGTTTATTGAGATATAATTTTACAAATTTAATATATGCCCATTTTACGTGTACATTTCAATTCATTTTGACAACATTATATGTCATGTGGTCACTGATGTTGTCATATAGTTTAGTCCATCAGCTCTCAAATTTTCTTACATCCTTCCTAAGTCAATGAACATTGCGCCTATCTACTAACTTATTCATGGGTACACACTGATCTTTATTGTCACTCTAAATTAACTGTTTTGCTATAATTTCATATAAATGGAATCATGCAGCTTGTACCCTTTTGAATCTTGTTCTTTTTGCTTATTGTAATATATTTGAGATATATTATGCATATATGTATATATGTATGCTGCTGCATGCACTTCATTCCTTCATTCCTTTTTACTAATGAGTTACAATCCGTGTTATAAATATACCATCATGTTTATCCATCACTTTTTGGTGTATACATGGGATAATTTGATTTTCTAGCTATTATGAATAAAAGTGCTAGAAACATTAATACACAAGTCTATGTGAACTTAACTTTCACTTTTCGTAGGCAAAAACCTAAGACTGGAATTTCTAAATTACATTGTAAGAATATATTTAACTGTATAAGAAAGTGTCAAACTTTTCCAAAGTTATTGTATCAATTATATTCCCAAAACTAACATAAAATAGTACGAATTGTTCTATACCCCGGCCAATACTTAATATGGTCAGTTAGGCAAATCTAAAAGATTTATATGGTACTTCACAGTGATTTCAATATGCATTTCTCTGGTGACTAATGATGTTGAGCATATTTTCATGAGTTTGTTATTTGCTTTACTTCTTTTATTTCTTCCTTTTCTCCTTTGTGTGGTTGTAGTTATACATGTTATTTTTACCTATGTAACAACCTCTCAAAAATAGTGCATTATTTATTTCCTTAAGCAATTAAATACTTTTAAAAGATACTAAAAATGAAGATAAGACATCTTTATATTTAATCATAGGGTTAACAATGCCAGTGCTCTTTATTCCTTTGTATTAATCCATATTTCCACCTGCTATCACTTCCTCTCCGCATGAAGACCATCCTTTACCTTTTCCTGTGGTTGAGATGAAATAAGAAATTAGATATAATTTTCATCTTTGCTTCTTTGTATATAGTGAGGTGTTTTCCTTTACTTGTTAAATTATTCTTTTTCAGTGGATTTTACAAAATTTCATTATGAGACACTTTGATATGTCTGCGTTAGTGTAGTATATATGTTTATTTTGCAATTAGATCATTGTGATTTTGGCTTCATAGTTTTCATCAAACTTGGAGAATTTAAGGCCTCCATTTCTTTTTTTTATGTATTTTATTTTTCATTCTTATAAAGCTTATTTGGTCCTTTTTTATAGTTTACATTTCCCTCCTTACTGTGTTCATGTTTTTAACGTTTTTGCTGTCAATTCTAACAACACTGTCATTTCTGTGCCTTTTGAGTAATATTTTTTCCTGGTTATGGTCCACATTTTCCTTTTTCTTGGCTTGTTTATTAATTTTTTATTGGATGCTGGATATTGTGAATGTTATGTTCTTAAGTGTTTGAATTTACTTTCTTCATTTACTGAGTTAAATAACTTGCAGCTCAGTTTCATCATTGAAGGCTGTTTATATATTTTGCTAGAGTGGGCCTATGGTAGACTTCACCTCAGTGTTAGTTCACTCCAGCTTCTCAGGCAGGACAGCTGAGTCACCATCAAATTTCCCAGATTATCATCCAGGACTCTCCTTTCTGGATGACCACAGCTCAAACATCTTCCTGGCTTTTGTGAGTTCTGGGAATATTTTTATTTTTAATTTCAAATTTTAATTTGTAGAACTTAATGGAGCTTTACTACACATAGGCAGCCTAACATTCAACAAAGACTAGAGGAGACCTCATTCCAATTTATAGAATACTTTTCTTTTTATTGATTTTTAACTGGGGTAATATTTGAGTAACCTCATCAGGTATTACCTCTGTAGTGCACCCACTACCTCCTCACTAGAGACCACCACTATTGTATCTCCTTCCCTCTTTATTCTTACTCCTCCACATGTTCCCCCCAACCTTGGTGTTTCAGTTCTATATTCAGCTATGAAGGGTTAGTTTTCAAGATAGTCTTTATCTGACTCTTTAATTATAACTCTTAATTATTTTTCATATATTAGTGACATCATTTGATATTTACCTTTCTCCTTTTTATTTGACTTAGCATTATCCTTTCCAGCTCCAATTATTTTCTTATAGATTCTACCCTTTCCAAAATGCTACACTGTACTTTCTAGTTGCCTCAGCCTCTACAGATGCTAATCTCCATCTTCTCAAGTCTGTACAGTTCCCAGAATCTGTTTGGGTTTCTCTCCTTGTGCCCACAGTTAGAAATTGACTCTAGGTAGAAAACCAAGATTGTTGCATTCATAGTTCATGGTTCTTACAAGGATCACAATTCTATGCTGTTTGCTTTTGAAACAAAAAGCAGTTGCTGCATTATTTTTTTCAGTTAACTAATTGTTTATTATGGGAGCTCTGAGTTAGTCTTTGATACTTTGTTTTCTGACATTTCCCAGCATAGGATTTATTCTGGGTGCATTTATATGATAAATATAGACTGACTATGAGTTTATATGGCAACTTCTTTCAGAAATTACTACCTGAAGTAATATGTTGTAAGTACAACTTGAATGTTTCAACAAAGACATTTATGCCCATGTTATAACTGGTTGTGAACAGTCACCTCTAGCTAAATACTAAATACAAAACTTTCCTATGTTCAGGGGAACCAAATAAGGGATCAGAAAATAACAATAACAATAATAATTTTTTTAAAAGTAACAGGCAACTATAAATCAAAGACCTTCTGCAGGGGGAAGTTAGGGAGAGGGAGGAAACCAAAGGAGGGAAGAGCACAAGGGACTATGGGGATGTGTCACAGGTTAATGATGGGGGGAGTTTTACAGGCACTACTTGCTGTATACCTACCAACCGTGTACTGTTTAATAATCACCATTATCTTCATTTAAATGATATAACTAAAAGACAAAAATATCACAGAAGGCTTACAAAAGAACTCAGACTTCATATTTTCAAGACTATTAGAAACTTCTGAAAATCACTCAATGGGATAGCAGTTTTTAAATTTCTAGTTTCTACCAGCCACACACACACACAAAAGGTGCTTAATAATTTAAATTTCTTAATGTATATACTTTATCTTTTAAATTCTTTTAGCATCATTGTCAATGACCGTAAAATATCTTAAAATTACTATCATTTTAAGACACTCAGAGTAGGTAATTTAGATGCTCAAATAGTAATTCGTTAGATGTGATTTTTATAAAAGTAAGTATAATGGGTTACAGAATGCATAATTTGTAAGACAAAAATGGTAAATATATATATCAAAGAAGACAAAATTTGAAGAGATATATAATAAATTCATGTCAGAAATTCAAGTAGATAAAAATCAAAATCTTCCATGCCAGGTAAAATATAGTGTAGAATGTAAACCAATGTTACATCAATACAAAATAAATGAATAAATAAAATATGGTAAAGAACACCTAATATCTGTTTTGCTAAGCATATACACTGCTCACAGCAAATTTATAATTTATAAGGATCTTAATAAAACCTCTTATTATTGTTAGAAAAATAGAAATAAAACTATAGTCATTTATTCATCCACAAACTTGCATTTGCAAATAGTTTTAAGAAAGTACTCATTTGGGGACATAAGCTTATTTGTTAACAAAATATAAAAGATATATATTCATTTTCAGAAAATGCTATTAAGTACAAGGGAATGCTAGTAGGAGTTTTTAAAAAATAGAAAGCAAAACAATGCCCTTAACTTTTCAGGTCATATAATTTTTTTTATACTATTGCTATAGATCTGTGCTTTTTCTTCTTTTTAATTCTCTTTGATGCTTTTTTTCTGGATTCCAATATAGTACATTCCATCTGTACTTTTAAATGCACTATAATTTTGCCACAAAAGAATCCGAAGATACAAATTCTATATAATTAATATATTCTGCATTTTAATGTTCAATTAGGCTCACTCACCACAAATCATACAGGAATCTCCTCCAGTCATCACCTATTTCACTTTTTTTAATCCTACATAGCTCCTCCTTAACCCATGCTTCCAGATCACAATTCTTCCTTATTAATTCATTGTTTCTCTACCACACTTCTCATGATCAATCAGTTAAACAAGATTTGCCTCATCCTATTGACAGTATAATATATAATATTGCTTTTATTTCCATGTATACCAAAAGCAGACGTGATCATACAAATGTACCACCTTAGATATACTACATGGAGCAAAATTTGCAGAAAGCTCTGGCTGACACTCTGAATCCACTACCTTGTTTCTGCTGAGACTACACTTCTCATTGGTTGCCCAGCCAATGAAAGGCCATGGAAATGCTAAGCCAGCCAAAGCTTTCTTAGAACTCTGCTGCCAAAACCAACTCTTCTTTTTTCTTTCTTTCAGACTGTATTGTGATCTCACAATTGTCCCCACCACCTCTCAATGTCCTTCCTTTTTTCCCTTATAGGTACTCCCTGAATAAATCTCTCACACATCTATTATACAATCCCATTCTGGAGTCTGTTTTCAAAGGACTCATTACTGTGCATCTCCAGTTCCATAGCTCTCTCTCTCTCACAATCCCACCCAGTTCTGCAGGCCTAGCAATAGCCCATATGAACTCCGTTTTCTATTGCCAAGTAGTTATGACACAAGTAGTTTGCCCACATTGGGTAACTCAGCATTGTTAAATACATCCTCAATGAAAATTCATTCTATTTGTTTTCCCCAAAATTATATAGACGAATGTGAAGTTCTCAGAAAAAGACTAAAATTTGTTCAAGAGGCACTTATTGGTTCAGGGAAGGTTATTACTTTTATTTTCAATTATGCTTAAGAAATTGAGCACATATTGTGTCAGGTTCTATTCTAGGCACTGGGGATAGGACATTGATGAAAGTCCCTACCCTCATGGGAGACTGAAATATAAATGGTGATCTCATAACCAGAGTATTTGTACTGGGACTCAAACACAGCTTTCTTACCACAGCATGAGTAACTACCCAAAACATTATATTAAGCAAAATAAACCACACAAAAAGAGCAATGCTATAGGATTCCATTGCTATATGGATCAAGAATCAGCCCCAATAATAGGAATCAGAACCAATATTCCCTCAACAGGGCAGAATGGATAGAGATTATCTGGAAAGGGGCACAAGGGACATTCTAGAATAACAGCAATGTTCTTAATCTCTTTTGAGTTACCCAGTATACACCTTTGTCAGGATCAATTAAACTTCACACTTGAGAGCTGAACATTTTATAACATGTAATTATATCTCAAAAAAGAAAAAGTGATTTTGCAAACTTCAATGTTTTACCACCACATTCATTCTATTTATTGAGGGCTTCGATAGCATCTAATTTTTTATATTATTTGTGCTACATTTTTTTGTGTGTTTTGTTTTTTTTAATATTTTCTCCTTGACAGATGAGAAAAAACTAAAATAAAATCCTGGCAGATCAGCCTTCTCTCTAGCATCGGCTAATTTGTCTACATGCCACATATCTAGAAACCAGTTGATTTCACTATTGTTGATTATATTGGACCAAATTCAGTCTTAAACCACCCTTGCCCTTCATACTTTTAAATTTTGTCCTTAACCATTTTCTCTAACTTTTTTTTTTGCTTCAGTCTCTAGCTTTTCTAACTCTATTTTATTACTCTTTGATTATGTCCTTTTTTGAATCCATTTAATGCAGACACATTTGTTTAGTATCACAATTATAGATATAATAAACATTAGTTTAACTAGGTTTATTTTTTCATCTCCAATTGTAATGTTTCATTGTATTTAGCTATTTTTAGTCAGTTGTTCATATTCAGTTTATCCTTTCTCAAATATGCTTCCGAAGTAAACAACTATTTTGCTTTTATGATTGGAAGATGTGCAGTTAAGTTCCCACTACTTCCTAGTTATGTGCCCAATCTCTCTGAATAGTTTGAAGTCCAGAATAATGTTTCCCTGGATATGTATACAATTTTTCTCTTAAATGAAAATCCTAACACATACTCTGCTTTAATAGACTATTTCCACTAAATATAAAAGCAACTGTGTTGCTGATTCTCAACTATATCTTGCCTTAGCAACATCATTATTCATGTCTTACCTTTGAGTAAGCAAGATAGAATATGTGTCCTCACAAATACATCTGTTTTTTCTTTCATTTTATATATAGACCATTCCAAGATTATTCTAATATTCATAATTAAACACCCTTCTTAACTCCATTTCTGTTACAATGAAATCACTTTTCCTAAAGGTGTTAGAAAGGAACATATATTTATTCAAGAACAAACCACATTCATTTTATTATCAGACCCTGTTTCAACTTGATATATGAAAATCAAATTTGCTCATTTATTGCTTCTAAAATTATTTTTAAGTGCATATTTGCAAGAATAAATAGAGCTAAAAGTTTAAGCCAATGTAATTATAACAAGTTCAGGAACAAACAAGATAAACATAGTTTTGAATTGTAAAATTCTAACACTATAATATAAGGTTTTGAAGTAGTATAGCTATAGAAACTTTCTAAGCACTTAAATAAAACCTACATTTTTAAGTTTAAATTCTATAAAATTAATTGTGACTATTTAGAAATACACATATATACACAAACACATATGATTTATAATTTTTGGAAAGATGGAGAAAAATCAATTACAAAAAAGAAAATATTACTATTGAGTAATAAAGTCCCCAGAGAATGAAATATAACAGTTTATTTCCTTCTGTCAATCTCCTTATCAGTTCTTACCATGTCTGCTTTGAAAGTTCTTGTTGTCCCTCTTACTCCCTGTGGTCCTTTTTCTCAGACAGGGAATATATATATGTGTTGTGTACAGGAGAACAGCTTTAAGACCCCCAAACCCTTGTACTATCCAGCTTGGGTTTCCTTAACAAGTTATAATAGATGCCATGACTTAAACAACAGACATTTCTTTTCTCACAGATCTAGAAGTAGGAAAGTTCAAGAACAGATTTCCAGTGTGGTCAGCTTCTTGGTGAGAACCCTCTTCCTGGCTGGTTGATGGCTGCCTTCTCCCTGTGTTCTCACATTGCAGAGAGAAAAAAACACTGGTATTTCTTCCTCTTCTTCAAAGGACACTAATCCCACCATGGGCTTCAACCCTCATGACCTCATCTAAACCCAAATTATCCCCAGAGGTCCCATCACCTATTATCACCTTTATTGGTTAGGGTTTTTTTTTTGTTTGTTTGTTTTTAAGATTTTTTTTTTATTTATGCATACAAGCACTGGGGTACAGGCCAGAGGTGTGGGGGGGTGAGAGGATTCACCACAGAGAGCAGGGAGCAGAACAGGCAGA